>APFE030300143.1:113079-166681 GCA_000404065.3 Pinus taeda
TAGATTTTGAAGAGGAGGAGACAAAGGATCAAGAAATATAAAAGTAAGAGGATATACACCAAGAACCAACCCCTATGAATGAAAAAATGAATCTGACCATGTCATGTAAATCATTGGTAATCATTACCACTCCTCAAACTCTTTCACTTCTTGAACATTTAATCCAATGGCTGATGTCTTCCACGATCAACAGAGCTGCTCGGTGATCCTGCGTCGTAGATCAAAACCCATATTATCTGACTATGCACAATGTTATTGCACATACCACTTGCATGACATTTAACTACCTTTTGGAGCCGATAATGATTATACAACCTTAATTTATAAATGTTTGGGTCCACCCTTGAGGTTAAAATTTGATCTTTTTACGGCCCGATACCCATTGGATGATGAAGGCCATCAAATCCTATGTCTGTGGCCCTTCAACTAGCACGTGGGTTATCAACCAACTTAACCCCACAGTTGACTGTGACATAAGCATTCAATGTGGGATTGACGGTTAGGATTTACTACGAGACTTCAACCACAACCAAGGGACTTCGTTCTCTCCTACCCCCATTGCTCTTTACTTTGGTTTTATGCCATTTATTCAATATCTTTCTATGGTTTCGGCTTCCTTCAGGGTTTTGGTCCTTCCCTGTTCTACCACAACTCTCTCCTTAACTTAACTCCACTCGTGCCATTATGCTCCTCGACCTTCACTGTAACACTAAAGGCTTCCTCTTGTACTGTCAATGTGTACAATGTTGTAACACCTATTTGTTACTCTTCTCTATATTTCACCTCCCTTCGGGATCTGCACCTGCAACCTATGTTACACAGAATAACTCAAGATCATATACAATATACATCTCAATTACTCAATACGCACACATGGACTCAAAATTGAGTTGTCTATTTAATAAAAATGTATTTACACATGAACTCTTTCCTTGGCCTAATCTTCTATACTAGTGGCCTTTGTTCGTACCCGTAGGCTTACAATCTGATTGATTGACTTCTCTAACTACCTCTCTAACTACTGACTCACTATGCCTTTTAGGCTTACATTTATACAAAATTTTCTGGTTAACTAATTCTGGTTCAGATCCTTAATTTGTTGAACTAAATTCTGAATATCCTCTAAGTCCACTTTTAACTCCAGTTAATCCTTGAGAATCCTCTCTAGTTCCTCAAATCATGAAACCAATAAGAGTTACAATTGATTTCCAACTCTCTCAATTCCCAGTAATCACTCATGTTCTCCTAGATTCGAGAGCATTTACAAATATCCTCTCAATATCTAATTAACTCATATTCTAATCACTCAAAACATTAATAATTACATACATAGGAATTGAACTTGCTTGAAAACACAAGACCCCCTAAGTCAACTAAAACATAATGAAATTGCTGAGCTGTATGCTCCGACATCAGATTCACAAGGTTAAAATAATCATTATCTCTTGATCATGTGCTTTTGTCCCTTGTCTCCCTGGATTCCATACTTTATTCTATAATTTTCCTTTGGTTAGTCATGTCATTTGTTGTTGTTCTCCAGGTTTCCACACTTTATGTTTCTTTTCTCCACTAGCTATGCTTTCACAGTCTGTTGTTGTCTTTCTCCTTTTGCTGCTCCTCGGTCTTCTTACTGTTGTTTTCTTCTGAGACACCTTCATCATTAATCTAATTATTCTTTCAATCTCTATGTCCAATTTATTCCTTGACTGATAATTACTTTTCCAATTGTTGTTGTACTCTGTCCACTCATCTTCAAACTACTATTTACTGTCTTCTCTTTGAAGTTGTTGGATCCTTACTACTGCCCTTTCATCCTTACCCTCTTGCTACTGTCCAAACAACCTCTATTCAATATCTGTAAATTTACTTTCAAAAAGTAAATTGTCCTCCAATTTCCTTTGTACTTGATTCCCCTCAAATACATCACTATGTTGTTCATCAGTTCTAACATATTTTCCTCCTTCCTTGACAACCCTCAATAATTATCCTTCACTTTCTTGACTGATTCTAACAATCAATTTAACTTCTTCAAGCATAGTATCTTCATGCTTTTCTTTTTCCTCATCAACATGTATGTCCTGGCAACTTCCAGTAGATTTCCTCAGTTCTAAAACTAACTCCTCAATTTGAAACATGTTTGTCTCATCTTCAAAAAATCCTGTAATCATAAAATAATTATCAAAATTAAAAATATAAGGCCTCATTACCTTTTCCTTCTCTGGCAATATCTCAGTATGATGCTCTGAGTTTTCCTTCAGTCCCTTTGTCAACACATCAGTATGTTTATTTAAACTCTCCTCTGTATCATTTGTTTCAATGCTATCTCTTTGTTGTGGTTCACAATAATGAACTACTCCTTCTGTAATGTCAATTTTTTGAACTTTCATTACCATCTCATTTTCCTTATGATTGTCATTGATGACAATTTCTTTGTCTTCCTTTTTCAACAATCTATCCTGAGTATATATCCTCTGCTTTTCCAACTCCCTTCTTTGAAAGTTTAATTTTCCATATAACTCAATAATTTCAATTGGAGTAGAATTTGGAAATTTCACACAATTTTCCATACCTTCCTTTGTTATTGACAAATCATCATATGTCCTTTCTCCCTTTGCTAAATCTTTTGCATAGACTTCTTCTTTCTTAACATATTTAAGTAGATGTCGTTATTCTTCAATACAATTTTCCTTGCTATGCCTCTATAACCCTTCTTCCAGAGTTATCCTTGTCTCATCATCTCCATTAATATTCTCTTGCATTTGTTCTTCGTCAATAACATTAATCAAATTCATTAGATTACCTCTCTGAGATAATATTCCTTGATTCTTCATCCGAATAGGATCCTGATCTTCCATCTCTATGATAGCTTTAAATGATTGTCTTGTTTCATTGCATAACTCATCCATAGGCTCTTCCTATTGTATCCAGTCAAATTCTTCTCTTCTGAAAAATTTTGTTTGTCACCTTTTACTTCTAGATCTTCATCTATTCTAAAGAAATCTTCAAAAGGTTGTTTTTCTCTTGCAATACCTAAAATCATACACAAACTATCAGTGTTAAAAACATGAGACCTTGTGGTCTCACATGATTCTTCAGTCATCATATCTCCTTGTTGTTTTGAATCCTTCATATGGTTCATAAGATCTTTCAAATATCTCGAGTCTTCATTTCACCCAGAACTTCACCCTGTTCTGTTTCACAAATGGAAACTTCCATTCTCAACTCAGCTTCTCTAAGTTCTTCCACCAGCTACTCACTTGCCTCTATTGTAGCCTTTTCTATAACTCAGACCATTTCACTTCCTTTTTCCTCAAGACCCAACCTTGTCTTTGGTTTTCCTCTAGTATCAACCTTAATACATTGAGTTGTTCTTTTAACTCTGCAATCTCCTTGTCACATTCCTCTTGAATCATTCTCTTGCTATTTTCCTTGGCATCCTCCTTCTTCACTTTTCTTATACTGTTGTCTTCCTCATAACCTCTATTATCTTTGTTATAGCTATCAGTAGTCATATTCTTCTCTATCTGCATGAGTTCCTCACTCACTTACTATGAGTTGTATTAAAGCCTCCACAACATCGTCCTCCCTGCTGCCACTTACCTCACCAAGCTTTCCTCTGTACTTGGTATTTTGGCAAGCACTTGGTTCTCTATTCTCTGGAACCTCTTTGAGCATTTCTCTTTAATCCTTCTAGGCTTCAACTGATCTGCACCTTTTAAGAACAAAACTGTCCTCTTGTACTTCAATCACAAATGAAATACTACATTCTGACCATCTCTGGTTTCAATCAGAAACTCTTACTATCTTTCTTCATCCCTAGCAATTCTACCCACATCCTTTGTGGAATTGCCTATGTGAGCTACAACAATACCTCTACAGTAATAGGTCTCCTTCTTGCTATAGATACCTCACTAAGATTCTCTCCTCTGAGCTTAGTCTTTTAGCATTTCTCTAGTTCTTTCCTCTAGAACCAATTGAGCACTCCTTGCTCTAGGTTACTGCAATTGTCTCACCTTCCTTTTTTGTCACATGTGTATCAATATAAAGACCACACATTCTCTAATATTCAAATAAAATCAAAATAAAAGCATACCATCTCACCTCGAATACTTTTGAATGATCTTGCTCTACCATTCACCTGCACTTTGAATGGATTTTCCTCTGTTCCCTTGCATTTTCAATTCTCCCAATATCCTGCTATACTTTATCTCTATGTGCTTACTATTTGGCAGATTAGAATCTGATCTCCTCTTGCCTACTTTTATCACCATTTTATCCTATAAACACCTTCAAAACATAACCCTATTCTAAATTCTTTTCAAAGAAATTTTCATGCAGAATTTCATTGTGCTACTTTAGTATCAAATGTTTCAGCCACAATTCTACTCTGATACCACTTTGATGCAAGAAAAACCTGCGACACCCATAGTATGCATATAAAATGCATAATCTCATCTATCCCAGGAATTTCATTGACCTGCTTGGTCAAACCTTCATAAATTATGGTTTAAGGCCCCTTAATTAAATCTCATGCGAAATGATTCAACAACTAACCCCAGTTTGATCCTTATTTAATCCTTCGGTGTGAAACCTTTTATCTCAACCCTTCATGTTTTATAATAACTGTGGTTAATTCTTTAACCATGCATATTAATCAAACCCTGCTCTACATGCCATCTCGTCCTTTATCGCAATCGCAGAGTTCAAAGAACTCAATAGAATGTGTATTTATAACTCCTGCCTTACGATATGCGATTACCCTTTCCACCATTGATTTCATCCACCAGATCAACGGTTGTCACAATCTCACATCACACTAACATGTGACTTGATCGTCTCTCACATGCGATATGCGATAAGACAACCAAACTTCAAATAAAATGAAACCATGCCTATGACCTTTTCGGATCCACACTACCCAAGCCTTATCACTGAATCTCCACCGTTGATCTTACCTTTAATCCGATGGCTGATGTCTTCCCCGATCAATAGAGCTTCTAGGTCATCTTGCATCATAGATCAAAACCCATTTGATCTGATGGTCCACGATGATATCATACAAACGACTTGCACGACGTTTAAATTCCTTATGGAGTCAATAAGGATTGTACAACCTTAATTTATAAATGTTCGGGTCCACCCTTGAGGTTAAAGTTTGATCTCTTTACGACCTGATATCTAATGGATGATGAAGGCCATCTAATCCTATGGTCCACTACCCTTCAACTAACACGTGGGCTATCAACCAACTTAACCCCGTAGTTGACTTTGATGTAAGTGTTGACTTTGGGATCAACGGTTAGGATTTACTACGGGACTTCAACCACGATCAAGGGAATTTGTTCTCTCCTACCCCCACTGCTCTTTACTTTGGTTTTATTCCATTTCTTCAATGTCTTTTTGTGGTTTCGTCATCCTTCAGGTTTTTGGTCCTTCGTTGTTTTGGCACAACTCTCTCCTTAACTTAACTCCACTCGTGCCTTTATTCTCCTCCACCTTCACTATACCACTAAAGGCTTCCCCCTGTATTGTTGATGTGTACAAAGTCATGACACCTCTTTGTTACTCTTCTCTATATTTCGCCTCCCTTCTGGATCTGCACCTGCAACCTATGTTAGATCCACCTGGAACCTATGTTACACAAAATAACTCAAGATCACATATAATATACATCTCAATTACTCAATACACACACATGAACCCATAATAAAGTTGTCTATTTAATAAACATGTATTTAAATAGGAACTCTTTCCTTGGCCTGATCTTTTGTATCAGTGGCCTTTGTTCCTGCCCATAGGCTTACAATCTAATTGATTAACTTCTCTAACTACCTCTCTAACTACTAACTCTCTATGCCTTTTAGGCTTACATTTATTAAAAAGGTTATGTTGAACTAATTTTGGTTCAGATCCTTAATCCACTGAACTAAATCCTGAATATCCTCTAAGTCTACTTTTAACTCTAGTTAATCCTTGAGAATCCTCTCTAGTTCCTCAAATCATGAGACCAATACGAGTAACAATTGATTTCCAACTCTCTTAATTCCCACTAATCACTCATGTTCTCCTATAGTGGATAGCATTTAGAAATATCCTCATAATATCTAATTAATTCATATTCTAATCACTCAAAACATTAATGATTACACACATCAGAATCCAACTTCCTTGGAAACACAAGGCCCCCTAAGTCAACTAAAGCATAATCAAATTGCTGAGCTATATGCTCCTGCATCAGAGGCTATTATAATTCAACCTAGTCAAAGTTCTTTCTCTGCTCCAGTAGTATTGATGCATAAGAAAGATGCGTCATCACGCATGTGTCCAGATTATAGAGAGCTCAACAAAATAACTATTAAATATAAATTTCCCATTCCTCTGATTGATGGACTATTGGATGAATTGTGTGGATTAATTTGCTTCACCAAGTTGGATATTCATTCAGGATATCATCAAATAAGAATGAATATTGAAGACATTCCAAAAAAAACATTATTGAAGGAAGATGCATTTTCATGGACTCCAGAAGCAATGAATGCCTTCGAACATCTTAAAGAGGCAATGTGCCAATCATCCATCTTAGCTACACCACACTTCGAGAAAACCTTTATTGTGGAATATGATGCATCAAGAAATGGAATTGGTGATATTTTAACGCAAGAAGAAAGACCCATTTCTTTCGAAAGTCATCCAATCAAAGGAAACTATTTACACAAAGCTATTTATGAGAACGAAATGTTAACAAGACTACATGCACTTAAGAAATGGTGACCTTACATAATGAGAAGATCCCAGTTCAAACAATATTGTCAGAACTTGACGAGGAATGAAAAATAATATTGGAACATGGAGAAGTGACAGAAGCAAGAACTTGGCAACTATGAAATCGATCAATTTCAGAGTATCTCATCAAGTGGAAGAACTTACCTACTGAAGATTCCATATGGGAGGACAAGAATTTTATACAGAAGCATCCAGAACTACTCAAGCATTGAGGCAACACTTTTTGAAGGAGAGGGGCAAGTTAGGTCCCTATACTACTAGTGTAACCCCTTATTGTTATTAGTGCAACCCCCTTATTATATTGTTGTTCACATGTAGTCCCCATATTATTATTATTGTGCCCCATTGAAGCCCACTATTGTTATTATTGTGTCCTTACATTATTATTGTTATGTCGGCTTTGATTATATTATGACCCCTTAGACTCCTATATAGAAAGGAGGTCTTGTCATTTGTATCATCAAAAAATTGTTCATTTGTGTAATGTAAAGGAGGCTTCCCCCTCGAAGAGGCTGATTTCTAAGACGTTGATCTATCTTTTCTATCTTTTCGCGAGATGGTTTCATAACATATGTGGTGAATGTATGGCAGTGACCATAAGTAGTCTCGAAGACGAAGACCGAGAAGCAAGCCCAAAAGAAAAATGATCGCTACAATCTTAGGAGTAAAGGGCCACCCCCGACACTTGAGGATATGCAAGAGAAAGTGAGATGGTTGATAAAGAAGGCTGATCCACCAGCTTCCTCAAAGAAACAAGCAAAAAGAAAGTTTGGGAAGACAACAATGGATAAGAAGACATGCATGAGCAGCAAGTTGCAGAATAGTCTGGCAGACAACATGAGCACCCATTCCACCCCAGACACCTCGGTGAGTCTACCACCTCTGGATTACAACATAGTCAATGACATGAAGAAAACTCGAGTGACCATTAGTTTTTTCGAGTTAGGCAAAGTCTAGAGCCAATGAGATATCCTGTTGCGTGCATTAGGATGAACGGAAATAGACAACACGGCCTCTACGAGCGAGGGAGCATGCATACCTCCTGGATCACTATCCACTGTAATCAATACAGTCCAAATGGAAGAATCAAACTCAAGTTTCCCCCCATTCCTACTTTCATTTGATGTCTTCAACTACAATGTCCACAACTATTTGGTTGATTCTAGTGTGACAATGAATGTCATGTCACTCACCATTACTAAGAAGATCAATACACGATGGAGTGAAACATCCACGAGAATCATCCAACTTGATAGAGCATCAATACCAGTCGTTGGTGTACTATGAGACATGATCATACGACTATTGCATGATAGTCGAGTCCACTAGTGCATCAAGATAATTGTTGTGAACATACCAGAAGCATATGGTCTACTGCTCAGCAGAGACTGGTCTAGCAAGCTAGACAAATACTTTCCTACAGAGTGGTCTCACCTGTGGCTTTTGTACAATAGCAAATACAACTAAATCTGGGTGTTATTGGAGAGGTATGTGAAACACAGTGTCACTCCCCTTAATGGTGAGAACGAACCACTGGCCTTTGCTGAACTCATGTTTGGCAACTACTTCCTGGAAAAGACATAGGAGTATTATCTTACACAGCCAACCCTAACATCATTAGACAAGTACTTGGGACTCCCTCACCTAACTGATGATAATTTAACTTGTACAGTTTGCTTTTTAGTTAGCAGAAGTAGTAGAAACAACAATAGTAGTAGTAGTACCATCACGCCAAATGGTCCATGTACATACAAGTTGTGGACCATGACTCTTGATAAATCAGAAATGCATGATGACTCAAGGACCAAGTGCATCACAGTCATCCAAAACAATGAAATATGTAGGATTTCAATATGTTTGAAGTATAGAGTCACAAATAATGATTCTTAAGCACTCATGTTGAACACACGAAAAACCAACACTATGAACAAATAGAGCAACATGGGGATCCACCATGATCTGAATATGGCTTATCTCGGTATAAGTTAGACACTGTAGTAGCGACCAATCATTGACCGCTTGATCGAACAGTACCAATATGGGCCCGCATGAGTAGATGATGACCTGAGTACCCACTACATGTGAACAATCCAACATGAGATTCTAGGTAAAGGAGAAGACAAGTCGTTACAGGAAATAACATGTAACACATGCATGTTGTTTGTACTCCTTTCACTGAGTAGATTGATTAACATTTTAAGTGTTTGGATTACTTGCAAAATTCATCATCACACTTGGTTTTCTGATTTAAATCCTCCACATAAGAAATCTAGGAAGACTTGCTTATGCATTGACTTCAAAAACTTGAACCATTCCTGTGGTAGAAATAATTACCCCGTGCCATTATCCGAGCCCATGTTGCACACAGTACCTGAGACAATAGTGTTGTCTTCGCTTGAAGGTTTTCTAGAATGCCACCAGGTTTTGGTAGGAGAGACTGGTGGACAAGCACTGGTGCATGAGAAACTTGGCTCACAAACTTATCATTTTTAATTACTCAATGGTAGAATTAGTAATCTTCCTATCAAATGGCCAAGTCCTCAAACATTAGTTTAGTAGGTTGGGCCACACCCATACAATGTACATAATCTACTTGCTGCTTGTTGTTTCATTTGGTTTGTTTTGCTTATTATCTTTTCTTTGCTATGTTTTATTCTGACTAATATTTTTGTTCACTTGCATTTTGTTCGTTTGATATATTACTATTTTTGTTTCCAGAAATAAGTGTTGCCAACTACTACATTTTGGATTTTGAATAGAGTATGTGGCTAGTCTTGTATCCATTTTCTCTGTGTTTAGTTACAACCTTCGACCGATGAAGTCTTGATGGAAAATATGAATCATTTGTAAGGGGATATTTGGACCAGCTATGAACCTGTGTCCACACTGGGAAGCCCCATGTTTGTACTTAGCCTTCGGCTCTGTGTGTTCAAGCTAATCCAATTAGTAGAAATGGAGAAGAGGAAAATCTAAATGAGCAAACCTATGTCAGAGTTCTTACATGCTTCTCTAAAGGAACAACCTCCTCTTCTCTCAATAAGTTGGGGTCCCTCTACCACCCCAAAAATAAATAAGCTCCTATATAGAGTTCTCTTAAAAAAAAATACAAAGGCCAGACAAGACAAAGGCTTCCTGCACAGAGAGGTGAAGCGTGTAACTCCACTGGGGTACTAACCAGGATCGCTCAAAGTGGAGTAAGGTGTGTGCTCCTATGTGTCACCACTGAGGTATTGTCTAGGCCTACTGGTAACGAAGCAACACCAGATATGAAAACTTATACTCTAAAAATCTTCAACTCACAAACTAAACTACCCTTCCTAGATTCAAAGCATTGAGATCTATGCTGAACTTTTGATTTTGTTTGACTAAGTTAGAAAAGGGTGAACCATGTATGTCCATGGGGTAAGTGAGGAAAATGAAGTAACCTACACAACGACTCAATACTTCCTGAAAGACCAAGGCTTTGTGCTAGCAATGAAGAAAAACATAGAAGATGGAGTTCTACCAGTGTGTCGCCAAGTGTTGTAGCAACTACAACCACCCTCCAAAATTTTGGCCTGCAACAATTTTTAGAGCCTCCCTTGGAGAGTTTCACATGATGACTGCACACACTCAATTTCACCCCGCGAGCTTGTGTGAGACTTTACATTTGCCTTGCTTGTTTATTGCACTCAAGTCTCTGCAGGTTGATGTCTAAGTCATGCTTGTGACCATGTTCTGGTTATGCTCAAAGTCTTTGCTTCATATGTGTTTGTTGTGTTTGCCATAAAGGCATATGTCGCACTCACACATGGAGCCATATTAATTGTTGCACAAGCATCATCTCGATCATGAATGATCAATCACGAGTGTCGCGATTATTGCTTGCACTGTCAGCGAGTCATGTTGAGCATGTGTCTGGATGGTTTGTTTATTTGATCGTTAAGTCATGTGAGTGTGTGTCTGTATGATCACCTCTACATATTTCAACTCTTCACACACTTAGTCATTTTTGTTAAAGTTCCGATGACTAAACTCCTCACTAACAGCCAGACCATCACCTTCATTTTGACTTAATTGACTGTCAACCAGAACTGTGTAGAAGCACCAAGCTAGTTCCCACAGGAAATTCAATCAACACTCATGCTGGCCACCTAGACAATCGACCGACTGTTCATCTCAGAAATCATGCAATGCTCATGCGTAGGCCTCCCGCTGCCCATCAGTCAGCTCAACACAAAAATTTCATAGAGATGATCAGCACATCGGCCTCCCAACCTTAATGCCATTTTCCCAGCTAGTAGCTCCCAGCAGTAGACTGCTTGTTCCCTCCAGGAATTGCACAATTTCTGCTGCCAGTGACCCCAGCAGCTAATTGGCAGTTCCCTCTGCGAATTGCGCAAATCTAGCTACCAGTGACCCCAGCAGCCAACTAGCAGTTCCCTCTGGGAATTGCACAAGTCTGCCTTCCAGTGACCCGAGCAGCCAACTGGAAGTTCCCTATAGGAATTGTGCAAGTCTGGCTGTCAGTGACCCCAGCAGCCAACTGGCAGTTCCCTCTGGGAATTGCTTAAGTCTATGCACTAGTGACCCCAGCAGCCAACTAGCAATTCCCTTTGGGAATTGCATAGTTCTGGTTTCCAGTCTCTGGAAAATTCCCCAGAAAAATTGCGCAATACCTTCCTCCTAACCCTCATCTAGCCCGGATCGTACCTCTAGAAAATTTGTGCAAATTTTGGCTATCGAGCCCCTATTGACTATTCATTTTGGAAAATACACAGAGCATGCCTACCTTGCCTTGTTGCAGCCGAAACTGTCCCTCCTCAAATTTGCACAATTTTACCACCCAACCAAGCAAGACCTTTGCAGACAGTCACTGTCAACTTAAATCTTCTCTCTCGATTCCTAGAGCCATCATTTCGCAGTTTCCCGGAGCCATCATCTCGCATCACAACCCTGCTGCCTCTCCCTGTCACCCACATCCAAATGATCATGTGTCATGTTAGACTAGGAGGTTTTGCATTTGATGGTGTCTTGTCATGAGTGACTGTAGGTATAGGTACACCCACAAATATGTGAAAATGACAAACGAGATGAACGAAGGGATCACATGCTAATGGACAGGTTCACCAATGGACGAACAAACGAAGCATGTGAAGCAAACGAACGCGACAAACATGCACCTTTGTGAACAAGTTAGCTTGTCAAGCCTTACAACAGGAAAATAAGGAACAACATACTAGAGCTTCATCAAGTGAACCAAGAACCATCAAAGACTCCATGCACTTTGCCATGCATAGGTGAAGCTATGATACACCATGAAGATATCCATCACTTATCAACATTGTAGCTCAACATGCACTCCAACTGCAGTACAAATGTACTAGCATTGTCTTGTCAAGTCATGTCAAGTCAAGTCATGAGTAATGTTGCCCACATCTCCACTATGGGCTTCTTGTCAATCAATGTGATGTAACGTGGAAGTCCAAGAGACCCACTTACTGAACATAGAGTCATGTAACTTGGAAAGTCATGGAGGTGGAACGGTCATGATGGTAGTCGAATAGCCACAAGGGTCAGTTTCACCCTTGGCTATAAATACCCCCTCATTTGCACATGAAAGGACTTTTCACTTCAACTCCTCCAACATAGACAAGAGAGTCTGCAATATTTTCTTTGAGGAGTAAGTAGTGGGTCGAATGTCATGTTAACAGGGTTAGTGATATATGTTGTAACGACGTGTCTTGGAAATTTCACTTAATTCAGAAGCCTGTTAAGTGGCCAACACGTTTTCACACATGTATTGTATTTTTTGTAAGACTGATCTTTAACACTTGTAATGCATGTTGCTTTATCCACGTGTTCTACATCTGAACTAATTCATTTGTTGTAATGCATAATCTATTAATGGAAATGTGTTGTATATGATGTTAATGTTGTCCCGTTTTTATTGATTGCTCTACCAGATAACACATAGACCTTTCACATGAACCTTATTGTAACAATTGTTGCACTCATCTCGGACTGATCCATGAGTGTTGTACATGTTACCTTACCTTATATGTCGTGACAGCTACATCTGAGTGGACTACTCCATCGGAAGTTGTGTATGTCCTTTGTGTTTTGTGTTCGTAGCTGAGTTGGGACTGATCCCTTTCAACCTAGAACTCACATTCACCTTTTCCCACTCACAGTGAAAGAACCATTGACACAAGTACACTTACACTCACTAGGAATGTGAACCTCACTTCTCGAAGGCAAAGCGAACCACTCGCATGTGCTGACAAGCTAAAGTTGAGGCAAATCCTTAAGACAATGGAAATCGGGCCGTCATACCAGATGGGACTCCCACACCAAATGGTGTGAGGTCTAGTTGGGACTTCATACTGGGGTGATGCCCTGAACATTGCCTAGTGCAGCACCGTCAACATATTGACATACTTGAATTTACCTTGATACAAGGGTGTCATCTACTGTACTTCCTAGTTATCTAGGAAAGAAATCTAAATACTAAATTTTCGTGAGTTAGCCTTATAATTTGACATATTTCATATGATTTTATAAATTCATCATTATTTACTTTACATGAATCTAATATAATCACACGCCATTGAAATAAACTAAATGATTAAAGCTATGACAAATCCTACATTCCTTTAGCTCATTTGCTCAAATTCCTATGAAAGGTTATGACAAGTATTATCATTCTTTTTTATTGGAAAGCTAAAGTTACCAAATATTGTGTGAATGATCCTTGCAGTAATAATGCCTTGATGAAATTCAAAGCATATGAAATGTAAGCTAATAGTCTTCTCCCCCTATGACTTGCACCAAATCCTTTTAACACGGCTAGATCAACTCAATGTTGATTTATTATAATTTCCAAACCCTCTGAATTGACATAAGATATATTCCTCATATATGGATCTCCCAACTCACCATTTGGTATTCGTGCATGAAAATTTGCATAGGTTCCTTGTCGGTGTTCTACCTGGGCCACAAGAACACCCTTCTCACTAGAAGCCACACTCACTTGAGAGGCATTTAGATGACCAACTTGTTGTGTTAATTCTATAACTAATCTATAATTGTCACACATTACAAAGTCTACATGTAGCTCAAAACAAGCTTAGACAAAGAAAATTTCACGCAAACAAGCTACTTAAATAAACTTAAGCTAACCTATTTCTATAGAAAATTGATGTGACCTCTCTCTCATATTTCTGATCCTTTTTTCGGAGAGTTACACTTAGAGTAGCTCTAATACCAAAATAGCATTAGTACACAATACTATTCTCAGTATATTATTATTGCACACAATAACACATATTTATACAAGTTATGGCTTAAGATAAAGTATCTTAATTAGACAATCTAGATAGTTGAGACAATATCTCAATTATAAACTAATTTAAGAGCTATCTTAGTTGAAATAAATTATCTTACATCTAACTAATTAACAGTCTCCTTAAACAATATAAACATTTGAGGTAAAAATATTAAGCACAACATAAATAAAAACTAATATTCCAACAATTATATATATATATATATATATATATATTATAATATATATAATATTATATTATATATATATATATATTATATATTATATATATATCCAGCTGTCATATTTTATCGTATCCTTAAGAGTTTGTGATACTTTATATATATCCACATTATATATAATGCATATGTCTTGGTTTACTTATATTTTTTTTAGTAATATTTTTCTTCTTTAAGTATTGATTATTTTAATACATTTCCCATATTATTTATCCTATTGTTTTTACATCTGGATATGGAATATTTTTCAAAAAAAATAATGGTATATTATTAGTATAAAAAATATCTCATATATAACAAATTAGGTTTTAAGATAAATTAAATATTTTAGTTAGACAAACTAGATAGTTGAGAAAATAATTCAATTACTAATTTATTTGGAAAAAATATTTTATATCCAACCAATTTACAATTTCAAAATATAAGCACTTGAAATAAAAAATTGAAAATTTCTGAATTTAAAGATAGCATACATAAAAATTATTATCCCAACATATACGCATATCCGGGAAACTTGTCATATTTTAATATCATATCATAAGGGTTTGAAATATGTTTTAATATATATCCACATGAAAAAATATAATATCCAGGAAACTTATCATATTTTTAATATCAT
The DNA here is from genome assembly GCA_000404065.3 of Pinus taeda. Taxonomy (NCBI): domain Eukaryota; kingdom Viridiplantae; phylum Streptophyta; class Pinopsida; order Pinales; family Pinaceae; genus Pinus; species Pinus taeda. The sequence continues at coordinate 128,027 of APFE030300143.1, forward strand.
ATCATAAGGGTTTGAAATATATTTTAATATATATCCACATGAAAAAAATATAATATCCCGGAAACTTATCATATTTTTAATATCATATCATAAGGGTTTGAAATATATTTTAATATATATCCACATGAAAAAAAATATAATATCCAGGAAACTTATCATATTTTAATATCATATCACAAGGGTTTGAAATATATTTTAGTGTATATCCACATGAAAATGCATATAGTCTTGGCTTATTATATTTTATTTATTTTAACTCTTTTATGTTTTCCATAGAGTATTTAATGATTTTGATACATTCCTATAATGTTTAATTATTTTGATACATTCCTATAATATTTGATATCATTGGATTATTACCATGATAAGGCATTTGATGGGTTTGATACATTCTATAATATTTTATCGCTATAATTATCACGGCATCGATATGGGATATTTCCCAAAATAATAATAATAATTTGTACGATATTTATTACCGTTGTTGATCAGGAATAACATGCACATCCAGGTTAAATACTTCGTATTTTGAATCGGTTTTCATGAAGAATAATTAATTAAAGAATTTACGTTGTCTGATTCATTGGGGTTGCTATATAAATTAAATCATGGTTGACTCTTAAAATTACTATAATGATAACTATTGATTCCGAATGGTGGGGCATCCTATTAGGCTCGGAGTACATTTTGTGCATAAGTTAATGGTGGTTATAAAAATTTTAGGCATCTAATACTGGCCTTGTGCAATGCAATATGTGTAAATTCGCCAAAGATTACATTGCGCTCCACTTTTCAATTTCAAACTCCGTTATTGATAGAGGAGATTAATTGGATTATGATCCAGCACAGGTTATTTCCTGGGCAGCCTAAAAAGCAAATGTGTTGGGTTGCTCCATCTAGCAAAAAGAAAATGGTTTGGAGCTTGTGTAATTTTATTTTTTCGGAGAGAAAAAACAGTCTCTTTTATTGAAATAAAAGCAATTATATAGGCATAAAACATAGGCTTTAAATCTCACACTATTATCAATGAAAAGCGCAAAGAACCAGAACCAGACAGATCTGAGAGAGGAGTACAGAGCAATGATCCGCATTGAACAGAGGCTGAGCAAGCCCACCCACAACAAAAAAACAGAGTTGATATCAAAGGTATCCCAAAAGTCCTACAGCAATGTATTCAAAAGCTGATGCGCAGAAGCGAGAGCAAGAAACAAGAAGGGGCCAAGATAAAAAAAAAAAAAAATGACCAAAAAGGAGGACAAAAGGCCGTTCGACACCTCAACCCTGTGTAATTTATCTATGAATGGTTTAGCAAAGACTGGCTTAGTTTACAAAACGATCAGTCGCGTGTCACCGATTTTCGGATTTTCGATCTCATGGAACATCATCAGCCTATGAAGCAGCTGCACTAGTGCAATCATTTACCTTTGATTGATCATGAAGAGAAAAATGGGTGTGATAACCTAAAGATAATACATATGTTAGAAAGTAGCACATTCCATACTTCACTATCATTTTCACTTGAAAGTGGGAGGTTCAGAGAAAAATGCGTGTGATAACCTTAAGAAAAATGGGTGTGATAACCTAAAGATAATATATATGTTAGAAAGTAGCACATTCCATATTTCACTATCATTTTCACCTGAAATTGGGAGGTTCAGAGAAAAATGGGTGTGATAACCTAAAGATAATACATATGTTAGAAAGTAGCACACTCCATACTTCACTATCATTTTCACCTGAAATTGGGAGGTTCAGAGCCTCATGTCAAGCCTGATCATCGATTATAACATACATGCAGCGGATTGAGCAATGAAACTATTAATTATGATGAGAAGACCCCAGCTAGTAAAATAAAAGTTTTAAAAGACAGCCAGTAGGCATCCATGTGAGATCTTTAATGGAGTTGGTTTTGGCTGGCTAGATAAGCAATTACTTCAGCATAGTGATTCAGTAAAGGGCATTTTACCATCTAGTATGGTAATTTATTTCTTCTATTTGTTTTTTTAAATAAAAATACAATATTTTCTAATTAAAATAGCAAACAATGTATAATAAAAAATAAAAAAATATGGAAACATCATTAAATAATAATGAATTTATATTTTCGGTTACTTTTAATTATCTTAAATTTATTAAATTTGTTTTATTAAGTTTGTTTAATTGATATGATATGTAAAAATCTATTCACTCTCATTCTTAATCATAAACATTTTTCCTTCTAAATGTTAAAAATATATAATTTTTATATTTTTATTAAAAATAATTTTATTATAACACATAAATAAATAAATAAAATATTTTAATAATATATATATATATATATATATATATATATATATATATATATATAATTAATATGTTACTATAAAAAATTATTTGAATTCCGAAAGAAAAGAAATAATTGAAATTAAAAATAATAGGTGTTTAACAACAACAATAACAACAACAACATAGTTTGTAATTTATTCAATTTTTCATATAAAATTAATATGTAGCATTTAAAATATTAATAATAAACAAAAATTAAAAAAAGATATAAATAAATAGTTGAGTAAATACTTCAATCAAAACTATAATTGAAAAAATTATTGCACTAAGCGTTATACAAATAGGGAAGGTGGTCAAGCATAATGTAATATCACAGAGATGTATGTTAAACAATTTTAAATAATTGCTCAATATGATAAATTTATATTAATATGTAGAACTTATAAGACTAAAAGATATTATAAAATATAACCCACATTTAAAATGTTATTACCAAATACCATGAATCATAAACAATAATTTGTTTTTAATAGTATTTTAAAACAAGAAAATAAATATATATTTTAATAATAAAAATATTGCTCAAATTTAAAAAGTTATTATGTAGTACCATGGCAAATACCATGAGTTACTTAATACCATGGGCTCATAAATAGTGAATTGTAAACTAACTCAACCTAGTATGGTAAATATGTTGTAATGTCATGTACTGTTCAATATTTTGACTAAAATTACATAAAAATAAAATAAAATAAACATATAACTATAATTATCAAGAAAACATTCTGACTTAGTTAAATTACATAAAAATAATTAAAACAATATAGATTCATTTAAAATTTGGATTTAGAAAGAAGTGTTGAAATAATTCAAATACGTTGAGATGCAAGCTTCTTTTAAGGTGGAAAGAGAGTTAAGATGTATCTAGGCTACTTCTTATTGTTAATACATTTCAAATAATTTCATTATTTTACATTTTTTGACTCTTATTTTCTTAGTCAATTTTATCTAAAATACAACAAATATTTATTGCAATATCATGGATTACTTAATAGCATAAATTGTATTGTATTAAACTTATTCAAATATAGTAATAATATTTGAACATAAGAAAAATATAATATATTTAAATAATATGTGAAATAATATTGTGACTTAAAAAATTATTATCTAATACCATGAGAAAATATCAGGGGCTACTCAATACTATGAATTGATAGATACTAAACCCTAAACCAATCTAGCCAAATAGGGTAGAAATGTTGTAACGTGATATCTTCTTTAACATTTTGATTTAACATTTTGACTTGGTCAAATTACAAGTAACCAAACCAGTCTAGATCTACTAAGTGCAAAGAGATCAAATTTCTTAAAATACAAAATTCTTTTAATATGAAAAAATATTTGACCTTTCTTAACAAATACAAAATTCAAATGAATCTATCTAAAATAATTCTTATGATTAAAATTTCTCAAATTATCTAATTATTTTTTATTTTTAACCTTTATTTACAATATATTATATAAATAACTAACAATTTCCACTTCAAAACATTTAATCTCTATAATATAAAAATATATCAAATCCGTTTGAAATATATCTATACTAGTATTTTAAACCAAACAAACAATATACCGACTATTATTTTATAAGAAAAGAAGACATGCGAATAATCCTCTTTGGTACAAAAATGATAAATATGAAGTCTGAAATCACGGTCGTGATGACGAAAGCTATATTCCGGAGTGACATGAGAAACACAGTGTGCAATATGAAGACACCTTGTAGCATCATGCAAAGTAGAGCCATCACATCGAGCGTGCCATATGACACTGCAAAGAAAGCACCTTCCATTTGATTTTGAACTACTTTCTTTTCATTAATGACACTGCAAAGAAAGCACCTTCCATTTGATTTTGAACTACTTTCTTTTCATTAATGCACAGGGTGAATATATATATATATCACACGTAAATTTTTCAGTGGATTAGTTAAACTACTTCTAATTAAAAATCCATTGCATGATGGCAATGTTGTAAGATATTTGGTATCTTCGGAACTATTTTTCCAGTTGAAATTACATAGCTATGTTGGTACAACTTGTAGTTTTCAATATAGCGTAAGACTCTGATCATAATCTTAGTGAAAAGGGACGATATCAAAGATTTCAAACAATAATCACCTCTTAATATGTACTTGCCAACCAAAGTGGGTTCAATAAATTATAATAGAAGTAACAGCCATGGTTGCCAGAATGTGAAATAAATAATAGTGATGGCGATTTATCAACATTTTCAACGGGATCCTGTGCACTACGGTGAAATTTTATATGGTCATCAAGTATATTATAGCTGCAATGCCAACAAAGATTCTATATATTTGTTTATTACATAAATATCATACAGCCGAAGTTTAATATTTGTGAGGATATTCTCATATAGAAGTTATTTGTGATAGCGACGTGGTTAAATTGAGTGACTGGATTCTCGCAAGCTAATCTATAAATTTGGGTTTAACATTTAAAGCAGCACCGCTTACATCGAGCTACATGGAAATGACAACAATCTAAATATCTATGGTTGGTTAAAAGGAAAAATACGTCGATGAATGGATAAGTTATTATTTTACATAGAATATTATTGTATCTAAAGGTTTTAAATTATTCCAACAATGACCATAAATTTACTTTTAAGTGTTTGTTATTTTAAAATTATTAGAGCCCAAAGATAGATCTGAAGAATAATTGCACAAATTTGTGAGAAATTGAAAAATAAAATTGGAATTGAGAATGAATTTAATTATACAATATTGGTTTGATAAGCAATACATAAAGCAACTAAATTAAGTTTAGTTGTGCATGCAATAACTATGGATAATTAAAGCTAAGTGTGTTTTATGCTCTGTTTATGTGCACATGCACCACATGCAAGCACTAGAGTTAGCTAACTAAATGCAAGTGCATAGCACATGTAAGCATTCGAGTTAAATTACTGAAGACAAATGCACATCACATGCAATAACTAGAGTTGAACTAAAGCTAAGGCTAACTAGCTGCATCTACACCAACACCCCCGGGTAAGCATAACTTAGGTGTTTATGATACAAAATGAATGAATCTCTACAACAAGTCATTTTAGGTACCCATATACAGTGCATGAAAAGAGGAAAGAGGGAAAACCCAGTGGGAAAATCACCCCAACCAAAGGATAATGCAAAAAGTAGAGAAAATACAACTGCTAGGAAGCCGTGTCCTTCACCTCGAGAAGATATCACAGAAATCAAAGCTTCTTCTTAGTGAATGTATTGGTGCAGATATCGACACTCTCCTCGGAACTCGGACAATACTAAAGATTAATGATCCCATCATGAATTATTTCTCTAATGAAATGCATGCGGATCTCGATAAGTTTGGTCCACTACTACTGCACTAGATCTCTACAAAACTTCATAGTTTAATTATCAAACCAAATGACAATTGGACCATGGAAAATGATACCAATCTCAAATAGGAAATTATTTGGCCAAATGGCTTGGATAGTGGCATTGACTTCTCCTTTATACTCAACCTCTGCTTATCATAGAACAATGACATCTTACTTCTTGCTTGACCAACAAATTGGGTCAGATCCTAAACTGAGTACATAACCAAAGGTGGACTTTTGATCAATGTTGTTCCAAGCCCAATCTTAATCTATGAACCCAATGAGATCCAAGGAAAAGTTAGCTACTTAATGAATCCCATAGGAAATTTCCCCATGTACATATCTTTTGGGAAATCCAAAGAGTTGGTAGTTATAACAATTTCCCTTATTATGACATTAACATGCGATGTTTTCATTATTAGTATTAGATTTATTAATTATCTTTTCTTATTATCAAGATTAATTCCAAATAAAAAATAAGAGAACACAAGATATATGCATGCTGCCACGGAAAAACCTCCATCGAGGGGAAAACCCAATCACAAATTCTTCCTTCAGTAGATTCAGGATGAGAAAATGAAGACCCTTAGAACTTAGGTTCGAGACTTCCTCAATTTCCCTTATTATGACATTAACATGTGATGTTTTCATTATTAGTATTAGATTTATTAATGATCTTTTCTTATCATCAGGATTAATTCCAAATAAAAAAATAACAGAACACAAGATATAGGCATGCTTCCACGGAAAAACCCCCATCGAGGGGAAACCCAGTAAAAAATTCTTCCTTCAGTAGATTCAAGATGAGACAATGAAGACCTTTAGAACTTAGATTCAAGACTTCCTACATCCATCAAGTCAACAATTCTAGTAGCAGTCATTCTTCTTCACACTTCTAATCTTACAATGGAACCGAACTAGTATCACTATGATATCACCAAAACAATGGAGGACCATGAATTCATCACTAAAATAAGATCTTGTCATCTACTATGGCAACAATGTGATAGCACTGAGATACATCACTGAAATGCTAAAGCACCGAACTGTGGTATCCTAGAATTATTGTGGCACCAAACTGCGATTCCTGTACCCTATCTAAATTCCTTTAAACTTATACCGAACACTGATCCTTCTTCACTATTATGGCACACAGTTATTTTAATAGCATTGCACCTCTCGCAATTCGACCTTCTCTCTCAGAGATATCCGTACTTCTATTTTAGAGATAGACCGAGCTACATTTCAGATATAACCAAACTTCTTTCCTAAGACATCCGAACTTGTCTTTCTGTGATTCTATGTGAGCTTCTGTGTTTATACAATGTGAAATCCTCACCCTCATATATATAGTTGTTTTTCAATATATGAGATGACATGATCTCTTGAAGAGAAGCATCATTGTTATGAGCCGACATGAGTTATTTTGAGGATAACCAACTTGATGAGGGTTCTTTGGACAACAAGGAGACTTCGATGGACGGAGGAGTTTTCTCATTTTGACTTTCACAGTAACCTATAGCCTTCAATGGAGAGGCATGAACTATACCTTTGACATAAGCATGAAAGTTATGCTTTAACACGTTAAATAAAATAATAAATAATTTATTTTTTTTACTTTATTTTGGTAAATATATTATATTTGACTCAAGTATAATAATGAACATTGAACCTAGTAACATTTTCCAACACTACCTCTTAACTAGGGAGGTATTCATATTTTTGTATAACCAAATAGGTACATGGAAGATTTCAACACATCATCTATGAAGAAGTTTAGGCACCACAATGCCATGTACTAGATTCCTGACCAGGGAAATCTATCTATTGTTCTCTCAACAATTTAGGCATTGTAATGCCACATACTAGGTTCCTGATGAGGGAAATCTATCTGGGTGGGAAAAAGATGGACTCAAGATTTTTGCCTCTCTGGGTACCATCATGCTTACCTGCTAACCATAAACACATAAATCGAGGTGTGTGTCAGAGCTCAATGACTAACACCACCCTTCTGACTTCAAGACCTACACATCAACAAAAAGTGTCATCTAGATGTCCTCCTAGACAATTCTTCAATGACAAAGCCTCAACAACCCTTGATCCACTAGATCAAGAACAACAAATCTTTCCCAATCTAGCTAATTGGTAACCATCATGCTATCAAGATCCTTTGAGAGATTTACCTATACAAACACAACCCCAATCAATAATATAATTTCATATTTACATAATCAAATACAAACCTTCGGCATCTTCCACACAACTTAATGTTTCTTTTCAAATTTTCATGGTAGGACTGTCAACCGAAAATCTGATAGAATATTCTTCAATCATATACTTTCCTTTCCTACTTCTCATGTAGCAACATATCCTTCAATCAGATGCTGATTTCATTCTTTTAGCAAAAGCTTAAGATGTATTCTCCAATTTGCTTCTCTCACTCATGCCCTTCACTGAGACTTACGACTATTAGTCCTAGTCTAGGGCATGACACATGAAGTAGAGAATTATAGTTGTCACTCCATCTTAATCAGAGAGGATTTATTCATTCATTACAAAGAATATCCTCAACAATCCTCTTATCACGAGCAGATTTCATCCATGCTCCTTCTTAACTTAGGGAATTCTACTACTTGTTTACGACATGGGAGAAACCTTCATGGATTCCATCCTTCTTATTAGATTCATTCATATGTTGTGCTTATTGTATCAAATTTATTTTACTATCATATTCACCAACTTGAGGATAATTTGCCTACACAACTTAGATAACAAGTACAAAAAAAATTATAGAAGCATGAAGTTAGCCATATAAAAATTTTTGATAATAGTGGAAGCAATTACAAACATAATCAAAAAGATACTATACTTCAATACTTTAACTTCTTGCCCAGGTTTTGTTACATACTTTAGCTCACATTCGCAACTCATCAATCAAACTCATTATATCTAGTGTTTCAATATTCTTTCAACAAAGAATTCCTTCATATCGCAAAACCTAGAAACAAATCAAATCAATGAATCTAACAACTTTCAGAATTCATATGTTAGACTGCTCACTAACATTTGTATACATATCCTAGATTTCATATATGAGCTTCAACAACTGAAACCAGTCACAGCTTAATCATTAAGATATCTAGCTTCCACCAGGGTTAGTTGTAAACCATATATTTTCAATCAACCATCAATGCTAACCAAAACTTGCATTTCAACAATCTTACCCAAATCTCAAATCACCATATCAAATATTTTACTTCTACTAAGGTTCAACTCCAAAACCTTATAACTTAATTTTCAAAATCTCAACAATCATTATATAAATAGATCCAGGTTGTTATATTAGACATACTAGAGAATTTAATTGCTACTACAGTTTAGTTGCAAAACCCTAGATTTACCAAACATCATTATCCTAGAACATAAGACCTTTATTAGGGATTGTTTCCAAACCCTACGACTCATGACCATTTACACTTAAGTTAACACATATATCTAGGAATTCATTAGTACATAATAAGAGCATCATATGTCAAGAAATGTTAGAATGTTAGACATACCATGATAGAACAAGCTAGGGTTTAAACCAATGGACACATTCCTAGGGTTCCATTCCTAGGACTCTAAATACATAATAATGGTTTTGCTTATAAACCCAACCAAACCTTAAAGATCTAGGGTTTCATAACATAACAAAGCAAACCCAAAATTGAAAAGGTTAGGGATTTCAAACAAACATCATTCAACCCTAACAAGTTAATATTTCATGATCGTATTGAGATCTAAAACATTACATCATCAGCAAAAAATTTAGATAGAATTTCACAATAGCCCTAAGAAAGTAAGGGTTTCACACATTGTCAACCTACCCTTAGGTTAGGGTTTTCTAGAGAACCTATCTAGGGTTCTACAAATTCAATTAAGAATATGAGAAGGGGTATATTTATCAAGTGATAAATCACATAGAACAAGAATCATTATGAGTCAAGAGAGCTGGACATAATGATGTTAGTAGCACAAATTTCAAAATAAGATGAAGATAATTTTACAAGATGTATGGTCTAATATATACTTGGAAATGCTTCATGACAAACCTTGTAGGAATTATTTGAATTGTAAGCCATGGTATTTTATACATGTAATATATACTTTCAAGAAAAACATGTGATATGATGAATACAATTTAATTTCTTATGTTAGATCTCCGATGTAACCATGGAGGATGGAATCCTATAAAAGTTATCCCTTCTTTCATTTACGGACTTATACTTGACATCCTAGATTACTTGTAATATCTATAAGTTAAGGATGCATATTGCCAACTTCACCCTAGACTAGCCATAAATGACAATCATTGAAAAACTAAAATCTTATGTATATACGTACCTTGTGATTACATACCTCTGATTTGATAAAATATTAGACTTGTTGTGGTAACAATACTTGGTTCTTTGTACTGAGATCCTTAAAGAGTGCTTCCTTCAAGTTGGTTCCTTGTGCTAGTATTATGATATGAGCTCCTAGATATATCTCTATAGGAAGTTGTGTTAAGTTCTATTTCTTGAATGAGTGGAAGGCAGCATATTCTACTTCATTGTTATATACCAATAACCATAGCAATGCCTCAAATCTTATAGTACTTCGACCATATATTACTTGAGCCTAAATTCTCCTTATCACCATGACATGTATCATTGTAGTGATACTTATGATGATAGCCATCACTGAAGTCTTAGCAAGACGTATTCTCTGTTGCAGGCACCACTGTAACAATATAGAAATGTATCCAAAGTACTAAAACTTATACTTTTGTGATAGAACATAGTAGTATTCATTGCATTAGCATCATTGAAATATCCCCAAGTTGAGGTCATTGTGGTCATGTGATATTACTAAATTCAGGTCATTATAATAGCGCCAAATTGGGGTAGCATAGAGGTTGAATTGATATGGTGACTGAGCTAGCAGTTAGACCCATCTTCTTCTACATATGGTAGTACTGAGATCCTCCTATTGTGATGACACCAAAACTTTATTACTGAGGTGGCAATGAATTATTCTTACTATGGTGACACTCAAATTATCTCACTGAAGTTACACTGAACTTCGATCTCCTGATGGATCTGAACTGTCTTGCTAAGGTTGCACTCTAGTTTCTCTATGTAGTTGTGTTTCCTTTTAGAAAGTGATATCATCCTACTAACCCATTCTACAATATCTGAACTTGTTCACCATGAGGCATAGTGAGATCCTTCTTCTTGTTTTATCTCACTGTAATCTTAGTTCTATTAGCCTGGAAATGGTATTCAAAACAAATGAAAAAAAAAAATCTTTCACTAAGTGGTGTTTAAACTGCCTTTGATGATGAGCTTAGCTCTGATCACATATTTGGAAATCTAAGGAGTTGGAAGTTAAAAAAATTTCCCTGATTATGAGATTAACTTGTGCTTTCTTCATTATCATTATTATATTTCTTAGTTATATTTTCCTCTCATGAAGAGTAATTCCAAACAACAGAAGAAGAGAACACAAGATATAGGCATGCTAGTAGGGCCAAACCCCCCTCGAGGGGAAAACCCTATCACAAATTCTTCCTTTAGTAGATTCAAGATGAGACGACTAAGACCCTCACAAGTTATAATTGAGACTTCCTCCATCCATCAGACCAATAGTTCCAGCAACAACCATTCTTCTTCACACTTTGATCCTTGTAATGACACTGAACTCCTATCACTATGGGATCACTAAAACACGGGAGGACCACAAATTCATCAGTGAGATAACATTGTGTCACACATTATGGGAGCAATGTGATAGAACCAAGATACATCACAGAAATGATAAAGCACCGAACTATGGTATCGCCGAATTGGCGAGGCTCCGAATTGTGATTTCTGTACCCTATATGTATTCCTTTAAAATTAGAGCAAACCCTGGTCCTTCTTCACTATTGTGGCACAGATTTATTGTAGTAGCACTATACTTGTCTTTTATGGACAAATTGTTGGGTTCTGTTATATTCTTTCCACGACCGGCCCACACACTTAACAAAGGGGTTAGAAGGGGGGAAGATCCCTCGCTTTGTTGCACTAATTACGTAGCTGGGGGAGTCACAGGGGGTTTGAGGGGTGCAGGTAACCCCACTCTATGGGGTCCAGGGTAGCGCCTTAGAAAATTTTGTTTTTGGACCCTATATTACATTGGGCAGACCTACCTATGGTTTTGTGACGCGATGGTTTTCGGTCCATGGTTTTGGATGCAATGGTTTTCGGTCCATGGTATCGGATGCTTCATAATGTATGAGTATGTATTGTAACATTGAAAGGAACATAATGAAAAATCAAGCTGGTAGTCCCAGTTTTTGGACCTCGGGGAAAATCTCTGTGTATATGTGTTTTATGTGTTATGCTCTCGAATTATTTATTTTCTGCGTTTTAGAATTTATATGCAGGTAATTTCTGTACGGGGTTAAGACCTACATTTGGTACCAGAGATGTTTTGGCTTCAAGGGGATGCCTTTGTTGCTAAGGGGTTTCACTCGGTTCTGTGGTAGACCCTATTCAGTGGGAGATCTGTGGGACCGATTCTAGTAGTGAAAGAAGATGGTGAGCAATGGTAGGATAGAGATCAATAAATTTAATGGTCATAGTTTTGAGTTGTGGAAACTCAAGATGGAGGATCTGTTGGTGGATAAAGATCAGCAGATCGCAGTAGATCCAGGTACTAAACCAACGGGAGTGTTTGATGAAGAATGGAAGAAGTTGGATCGAAAGGCAAAGAGCACAATATGACTGTGTGTCTTAGATTTAGTATTGTTGAATGTATCAGGGGAAGCTACGATGAATGCTTTATGGGACAAGTTACGGACTTTGTACCAATGTAAGTCTTTGGTGAATAAATTGTTCCTATGGAAAAAGATGTATAACCTAAGGATTAAGGATGGAGACTCAGTGACAGAGCATATGAATGCATTTAATACTGTCATAAGTCAGTTATCGTTTGTTGATATCAAAATTTCAGATGAAGATAAGTGCATTACTTTTTTGTGTTCTCTACTAGATTCGTGGGATAGTCTGGTTATTGCAATAGGTAGCAATGCAATTGCCTTGTAGTTTGATGAAATAGTCTCATCCTTGTTGACGGAGGAGATGAGACAGAAAAATATGGAGAGGTAGAATGGTGATGCCTTGTCTATACAAGGATGGTCCTAGAACATAAACAAAAATAAGTCATTGAGTGGGAGATCTAAATATAGAGAGAGATCTAAATTTCCAGGAAAACCTGTGAAGGTGGTGCGCTGGAAATGTGGAAAGGAAGGCCACTACAAAAGGGACTATAAATCTAAAGCTCCCGACAAAGGAAAGGGATCTGATGATTCTCCTTCTGTAGAGGTGAAAACCACCTCAGACGAAGGTGGGGATGTGCACTTAGCTTCTTCAAGTACACCTGTAGATCATGAGGCATGGTTGATTGACTCAAGTGCATCCTTTCACTTCACTCCACATAGATAGTGCTTATGTGAGTATGAGAAATACGATTGTGGTGATGTCTTCTTAGGGGATGATAGGAATGCTAGAATCAGTGGTCACGGAAAAGTAAAGTCAAAGTTGTAAGGTGGAAGGGTTAGAACACTTCTGGGTGTTCTACATATTCCTGCATTGGCCAAAAATCTGATTTCTGTAAGCAAGCTCGATGATGCAGGTATAAAAATAGTGTTTGAGAAGGATACCTAGAAGATGGTTCAGGGAGCACTGATATTGATGCTGGGAGTTCAGATTGGAAATTTGTACAAGCTGCAAGGTAGCACTATTGTTGATGGGTGCAACAGTTCTATGGTTCCTAAAAGTGTAGAAAAAAATCTAGTGGTCTCTAGAGAGAAGACCATGTTGTGGCATCAAATGCTAGGACATATTGGAGAGAAGGGCCTTCGAATACTTCATGGTAAAGGTATGGTAGAAGGTATGAGTAATAGCTCTCTGGATTTTGAATTCTATGAAAATTTTGTATATGGGAAGCAAAAATGGGTGAGTTTCCCCTTTGGTGGTAAGAGGGCAAAATAGATATCAGAGTTCTACACAGTGATGTGTTTGGACCTGTGAAGGTTCCATCACTAGGTAAGTATGTGTACTATGTATCATTTATATATGACTTCTCAAGGAATACATGGATATATTTCCTTAAGAAGAAATCTGAAGTCTTTGGCGGGTTTCAAGAATTTAAGGCTCTGGTGGAAAACCAGACAAAGAAGAAGATAAAGGTGCTGAGGACAGATAACACTGGAGAGTTTTGCAGTAAGTAATTTGAAGAATTCTATAAGAAGTGTGGTATAGCATGGCAGAAGACTACTTACTCCATATACACCTCAGCAAAATGGATTTGTAGAAAGAATGAACAAGGAATTGATGGAAAGGGAAAGAAGCATGCTTAGTGGTGTTGGGTAGGACAAGCATTTTGGGTAGAGGTGGTGGAGATAGCATGTTACTTGGTCAATAGATCACCTTCATCATCATTGGAGGATAAGACTCCATAAGAGGTATGGACTGGTAAGAAACCCTCTCTTTCACATCTGAGGGTATTTGGATGTGATGCATATGTACATGTTCCAAAGGAGAAATGAACCAAGTTGGATAGTAAATCTGAAAAGTGCATCTTTATTGGGTATAAGGATGGTTTAAAGGGTTATAAGCTTTGGAACCTAATAAAAAGGAAGGTTGTGTACAACCGAGATGTGGTGTTCAGAGAGGTGAAAAATGTTATTAAACATGAAGTCCAACCAAAGGAACCTAAGAAGATAGAGTTTGAGCTAAAGGAGGGAGAATCAGACTCTACAGTAGAGGAGGAATCAAAATATCAAGAGCCACAAACTCCAGGTGTGAGAAGATCAATTCGAGAAAGAAGACAACCAGAAGGGTATAGTCCATCTACTTTCTGTTCAAATTTTTCTTTACCTATTACTAATGATGATCCCAAAACTGTGAAGGAAGAAGTAGATTAAAAGGATGGAAAACTATGGAAAGAGGCCATGGTTGATAAAATGGCATCTTTGCACAAAAATGAGGCTTGGGATCTGGTGGAGTTGTCGGCCGGAAGGAAACCCATTGGTAGCAAATGGGTGTTCAAGAAGAAGACAAATGCAGAAGGAAAGGAAGAGAAATACAAAGCTCAGTTGGTAGCAAAAGGTTATTCCCAGGTGTCAGGAATTGATTTTGGTGATATTTTTTCTCCTGTTGCCAAGGTAACTTCTATTAGATTGCTTTTATTTGTTGCTGCTACTTTTCATTTTGAGGTAGAACAGATGGATGTGAAGATAGAATCTCTTCATGGGGATCTGGAAGAGGAGATATACATGAGGCAACCTTAAGGCTTTAGGGTGAAGGGTAAGAAAGAAATGGTATGCAAGCTAAAGAAGTCTTTGTATGGTTTAAAATAGTCACCAAGGATGTGGTATTAGAAATTTGATACATTTATATCGAGACTTGGCTGCACTAGAAGCAAAGCAAATCACTATTTGTATTTCAAATTAATTGGTGACTGTGTTATTTATCTGATCTTGTATGTGGATAATATGTTGCTGGTTGGAAATGACAAAGAAATTATCTAGGATTTGAAGACCCATTTGTCCTCCAAATTCGACATGAAAGATCTTAGTGCTGCAAACTATATTTTGGGCATGGAAATTAAAAGAGATCAGACAAAGAGGAAGCTATGGTTAAAATAGAGTAAGTATGTTGAGACAATATTGCAGAGGTTTAATATGCAGGATAGTAAACCGATGAAGGTTCCTATTCCTGTAGGTCTAAATTTATCTTTTGAAAAGTGTCCCATGACACAAGAAGAAGAAGAGGACATGTCTCGTGTTCCATATGCAAGTGCAATTGGTAGCCTGATCTATGCGATGGTCTATACTAGACTAGACATTGCACATGTAGTGGGAGTATTGATGAGGTTTATGTCAAAACGAGGGAAGGAGCACTGGACAACAGTGAAGTGGGTTTTTAGGTATTTGCGTGGCACTAGTGATTATGGTTTGCACTGGTGAAGACTAGGATTGGACAGAGTGTTGGATATTCATGGATTTGTTGATGCAGACTATGCTGGAGATCTGGATTAGAGAAGATCTACAAGTGGGTATGTGTTTAACCTATTTAGAGGTGTAGTCAGTTGGATGAGGAAGAAACAATCTATAGTGGCACTATCAACTACAGAGGTAGAATACATGACAACCACTCATGCAAGAAAGGAAGCAATTTGGTTACAGAGATTGTGTACAAGTATGGGGTTAGTACAAGGAGCTATAAGCATAGACTGTGATAGCCAAAGTGAAATTTTCTTGGCAAAGAGCCCTACATATCATTCAAAGACAAAGCAAACTGATGTTCACTACCACTTTGTGAGGGATATGATAGAAGACAAAAAGGTGTTGCTGGTAATGGTGGACACTTTGAATAAGACTGTATATGCATTGACAAAATCTATGAGATCTGAGAAGTTTTGTTGGTGTAGAGAAACAATGGGCATTATAGGGGTGGATAAATTAATAAGCTCTTTTGTGGCCCCCTGTGGAAAGAAAAAAACAAGTGGGAGAATGTTTGGTTGTTTTATATTCTTTCCATGACTAGCCCACGTAGTTAACGGGGGGGTTAGAAGGGGGACGAAGACCCCCCTTGGTTGTGTCGATTGTGTAGCAAGGGGAGTCACAAAGGGTTTGAGGGGTGTAGGTAACCCCACTCTAATTTTTAGTTTTTGAACCCTATATTAGGTTGGGCAGACCTACCTATAATTTTCTGCATGATTTTCACACATGGTTTTGGACGCGATGGTTTTCAGTCCATGGTATTGGATGCTTCGGCATGTATAAATATGTATTGTAACATTGAAAGGAATATAATGACAAATCAAGCTGGTAGTATCGATTTTGGGATCCAGGGGAAATCTTTGTGTATATGTGTTTTGTGTTATGCTCTCGCATTGTTTATTTTTTGTGTTTTAGAATTCGTATGCAGGTAATTTGTGTACGAGGTTAAGACCTACACAAACCAAACTATATTTTAAATGTAACCAAACTTCTTTCTTGAGACATCCAAACTTGTCCTTCTGTGATTCTACGTGAGCTTCTATGTTTATATAATGCGAAGTCCTCACCCTCATATATATAGTTGTTTTTCCATAAATGATTCGACATGATATCTTGAAGACCAACATCATTGTTATGAGAAAACATGAGTTATTTTGAGGATAGCCAACTTGATGAGGGTTCTTTGGACAACAAGGAGACTTCAATGGATGGAGGATACTTTTCATTTTGACTTTTCCAATAACCTAGAGCCTTCAATGGAGGCTTGACCTATATATATGACCCAAGAATTAAACCCATGCTTTAACAAGTGAAATAAAGTAATAATAAAATTATTTTTCACTTTCTTTTGATAGATATCTTATATTTGACTCAAGTATAATAATGAAGACTGAACCTAGTTACATTTTCCAACAATATTGAAGGATGTACTTTGCATCTTTCGAGTGTAACTCATGTGGCTCCTACATGTATCTAGAAACTACTCCTATGGCATATGAGAGATCAGGATGGGAGTGACTGAGATAAATAATAATTCCCACAAGCTAACGATAGAATGTGGAATCAACCAATGGTGTGTCTTTGCCATTCTCTAGCTTTATCCTTGGTAAGAAACGTGTGGCCAATGGCTTGCAGTCACTCATGTGAAATAATGCCAAAAGATATCCAGCATGATTTGGTTGAGAAATGCTAATCCCATAACCACTCTAATTGACCTCTAGTCCAAGGAAGAAATTCAGCAAGCCCATCCCTATCATAGAAAATTATTTATGTAATGTAGTCTTAATATTAGTAATGGAAAATCTTAACTACCTGTAGTCAAGAGATCATCTACATATAGTATTATGATCAACAAGCAGCCAATTTTCTTCAAAAAATAATCAGATTTGTAGCATACAAAATTTTGAGATAAAAAATAGGAATCCATCTCTGCATACCATGCTCTAGGTGCATTCTTGAGGCCATAAACATGCTTCTTTAGTTTTCTTAAAACATATGAATTTTGCATGTATCCATGTGGATGCTCCATGTAGATTTTCTCCCCAAGATCACAGTGAAGAAAGACATTATTAACATCCATATGATGAACCTCCCATCTTTTTGCTACTGCAATGGAGAGAGCCAGCTAAATTGAGTCTATTCCTTCCATTAGAGCAAAAGTCTCATCATATTCAATGCCATGTACTTGATGAAAAGATTTCATCACTAATCATGCCTTATATCAACTAACTTGGCCATTCTTTTCTTTCTTTGTCCAGTAAACCCACTTTCACCTCACAAGTTTATGATTGGAAGGTTGTGGAACCAGATCCGAAGTTTGGTTCTCAATGAGAGAGTTGTATTCCTCATCCATAACTACTTCTCATTAAGCATGTCCAACATCTTCTGCATACTTCTATGGATCATATGCATGCATAATATAAGCATGCATGGGTATGCATGGATCCATAGCGAAGCGTTCTTTTGGATCTTCCTTGAACTAAGGTATAGTTGCATGATCATCTAGGATATCACTTATGCTATGCCATTTTTGTCTTGAAAGTGGTCAAGAATATTTCGAACCACATGAGGAAGTATGATCTCAATGTTAAAAAAATGGAGCTACAATAGGTGTGGTATGAAAAGGTTCATCTAGATTTGAATTATGTTCTAAAGTATCATTTTCATACTCATCAATTAATGGTGAGTGAATATTTGTAACATGTTCATCTAGTGATGAATGCAAAGCATCTTCTTCAAACTTTACACTCCTTTCGATAAAGAGAAATTCATTGTTAATGTCAATAAATATGTACCCTTTAACTTATTCAAAATATCAAACAAACATGCATTCCTTACTCTGAGGCTCCAAAGAATTTCTCTCCTTTGTTGGAATGCAAGACATACTTTAGATTCGAAAATGTGAAAATAATTGACTTCATTTTGCATGCTAGTCCAAGGGTCAAAAGGTGCTTTTGTTGTAACAAATTTATGAGGAGATCTATTTTGGATGAATGAGGTACAATTGAAAGCTTCAACAAACAATTTTTATGAAATATATCTTACATGCAACCTAAAGTTGGCCATCTCTTTCAAAGGTCTACTCTTCCTTTTCACCACCCTATTATGTTGTGTAGTGTAAGGAATTTTATGCTACAACTGTATGCCTGCTTTGTTACAAATATTATAGATATGTTTGTTAAGTTAACATATCCCTTCCCATTATCTGTGCGGAGTATTTTGATGTGTTTTCTAGATTGATTTTCTACATGCACTTTGAAAATATTTAGATGTTGAAAAACCTCAGACTTGAGTTTCAAGAAGTAAACCCAAGTGAAACTCATGTAATCATCTATAAATGACAACACATGTCTTTCTTTTATTTTTGAAAGTATTGGAATGGACACATGAGATCACTATGTACAAGCTCCAAAGGTGAATAGGCTTGCCATGCATGCCCCTTCTCAAACTCGTCTTGTGGATTCTTTCCAAGAGCACATCCATTACAAACACTGTTTGAAAATTCAATCGACTAAAATAATTTAATCATTCCATGATTGCAAATATTTCAAATTCAAGAGCTTGAATCTCTCATTCCAAATCCTACTTTATTCATTTGCATGCATAAGTAGCAAAAGGGAATTTGATTGAGGAGCAAAATTAGAAAATGTATACAAATGAGATTGATCATCTACCTTTCCAGATGCAATCTTCAAGTTGGTTTTAATATCATAAATTCTCATGGAATAAAGGGTAAATTCCACTTTCCTTATGGTGCCTACGTGTGTCATCTGATACACTAAAATAAGATTCATAGCAAGCCTTGGAATATGAAAGAAATTCTTAAAGCTTCCATCTTCAAATTTCACTCTTCCTTGTCCAGTTACTTCAACTATAGAATTGTCCCCAATGAGAATAGGAGGTCTCGAGTATGCATGAATAGAATAAAATGATTCCTTTTAAGAAGCCATATGATGCAAATCTCTCAAATCGATGACCCATTCTTGAGGTGTAGAATGAAGGGAAATCAAAGCATGACCATTGCCCCTTGTTTCTTATGGTTTTTTCTCCATCTTCTTCTTGGCACATTCTAGAATGTGATGACCAAGATTATTTTGCTAAAGAGTCTTTGCCATTAAATCAATAGTCTTCTGCATGGAAGAGGATTAGGTATGATAACCTCTATTACAGTAAGGAAACTTGGAGTTTCCTTTCATTCCCTTCTTACCCTTGGAGCTAGAAGAATCATCAAGAGGTTTTGATTTCCTCCCTTTCTTAGATCTGGACCTCTCTCCTTTCCTTTGCCTTTAGATTGCTAATTTGGTTTCAAGTTAGAATTTCCTTTCTCATGCATGGCAAGTGCACGTACATTTGGAGACTTTAATGAACCCATTTTTATGAGATTATCTTGCTCATGAATGAGAGACTCAATAAATGCATCAAGTATCGAAGATTTTCATTTATCTCTACTTGCAAATCTAACTATATGAAATGTAGAAACAAAAACAACATATTTAGTATTTAATTTAGACAAAATAAAAACTATCAATTTACCTTCCTATTTGGATTTATCAATATTGCAATCTTGTAATTGTAGAAGAAATTATTTTAATTTTGTAAAGAAATCTTGAATGTTCTCAAAGTTGGTTGGATATAAGGAATTTAGCTCATTTTCGAGAATATGAGCTTCCATCTCATATTGCTTTCCATAAAAATTCTCCAAGATTGTCCAAACATCATTCAGAGTGCTACATTTATCTACATGGAAACACAATGTTGGAGATATGGATAACAATTGAAGACCAAAATCCTTGTCCATCCTGTTGAATTATTTCGATTTTTCAATGGAAAAATTTGGTTAAGCCTCCATATTCATAAGTATCCAATACAAGTCCTTGCCTCCGAGGTGAAGCAAAATCTTTGGCTTCCATTGGAAATAGTTAAATGGAGTTATAGTAGATGAATATGAGAACTCCAATCTTTCACCTTGTACTTGTAGTAACAATTGCAGCAATTATTTAATATTTTTATTTGCAAATCAAATCTCCGGAAAATTTCAAATTCTTTGATCTTCAAACTTGCAAAATACTGTTGATGCACCTTCTCCAAGATCTTGTAGCTTCGATACCATGTAAAATTATTAGATCAAAAATACAAATGTTGCTAAAGAAAAATTGCAGTGTGGAGCATGATTATTTAGAGGTCTTTGTTTCCGCCGGATGTATAGCCCAGGAAGTTTGTACACCCCCACATGCAGGAGGTTGTGG
This sequence comes from Pinus taeda, assembly GCA_000404065.3. Taxonomy (NCBI): domain Eukaryota; kingdom Viridiplantae; phylum Streptophyta; class Pinopsida; order Pinales; family Pinaceae; genus Pinus; species Pinus taeda. Next base: position 149,039 of record APFE030300143.1, read on the forward strand.
GGGGGGACTTGTCCCCCCCGTGGGGGTTCGGGGAGGGCCATCCCCACCGGCTAGGAGGTCTGGGGGTCAGCAGTCCCTCGCCGGGGGTTTTAGGGGCATGCCCTCAAAGCTAAAAATAGATGTAAAATTGCCTTGTAAAAGTATAGTAATTTTTAGGCAATCTGGGCCATTCATTAGGAAAATGATCTAATGGTAGAACTTATGTTTAGTTTGGGGTTTTTTTTCCCTAGAAGGAAACCCCTCTCTTTGTATATCAGGGCATTGTATTGAGGCTGTATAATAGATGTGTATTCTCCGAGCAAGAAAAAGAGAGGTGATATTGTGAGATAAAATAGAGGATATTATAGTGAATCTACTGTAGGTTGTGTCTCTTCATTTTTCTAGATAATAGAAAGGAAGGACTAGCTATTTGGGGTGGATGTAGCCCAGACTAGGTGAACCACCTATATATGTGTCTCTTTGGTTTTATGCATTTTTTGTGTTTATATTTCTTCAATATTCTATGTGTTCCATTGCTCTATAATATATAATTTTCTAACAACTGATATCAAAGCCGAAGGTCTATTTGGCTGACAAACACACAGGAGAGAAGGGTTCCTGGTTTGAGTGGGAACAATGGTGGAAGATGGCAATTTTAGGGTCGAGAAATTTAATGGCCAAAACTTCTCGATGTGGAAGATGCAAATGGAAGATTATCTATATCAGAAAGATCTGTATCTACAATTGGGTGGAAAAAAAAAGATGCTGACAGGTATGACAGCTGAAGAATGGAATCTTCTCGATAGGAAGGCACTCGAAATAGTACGGTTGTGCCTCATAGCATCGGTCTCCTTCAACATTTCAAAGGAAACAATGATAGAGGGTTTGATTAAGGTGTTGGCGAAACTATATGAAAATCCCTCGGCCTCAAACAAGGTATTTCTTATGAAACGGTTATTTAATATGAAGATGTCAGAAGGTGGATTTGTTGCAGACCATTTAAATGATTTTAATACTATTACAAGTCAGTTAAGTTCTGTAGGGGTAAACTTTGATGATGAAGTTAGAGCTCGGTTATTCTTTTTCTCATTGCCAGAAAGTTGGAATGGTTTAGTAATGGCCATTAGTAACTCTGTGTCTGGATCTGATACTTTAAAGTTTGATGATGTTGTCGGTGATATCCTTAGCGAGGAAATGTGATGGAAAAGCTCCAGTGAGACATCGACTAATGATTTGAGTGCAGAGTTTAGGGGAAGAAAAATCGAAAGAGGAAAGAGCTCAGGATATCACAGTAAATCAAGGAAAGGCAGATCCAAGTCCAGATTGGGGATAATGTGCTCGAAATGTGGAAAGAAAGGACACCTAAGAAAGAGTATAGATCTCGGAAGGGAAAAGAAGGAGATGCATAGCAAGAAAACAATCATGAAAAAAATATGACAGGTGAGGTGTTACAAGATGCTTTGGTTCTTTCTTTCAAAAATATTACTGATTCCTGGGTGGTAGATTCAGGGGCCTCATTCCATGCCACACCTGATCAGAAATATTTTCATGACTATGTTCAAGGAGATTTTGGACAAGAACGTTTGGGTGATGATAAACCTTGTAAAATTGTTGGAATGGGTAAGGTTCTTGTAAAACAGCAGAATGGAAAGAAATTGCTACTAAAGGAGGTAAGGCATGTTCTAAATCTGAAGAAAAATTTGATTTCAATAGGGCAGTTAGGCAGTGAAGGTTGTGTGACAACTTTCATAGATAAAGCTTGGAAGGTCACCAAAGGAGCCCTGGTAATAGCAAAAGGTGAAAAGGTTGGTACATTGTATTTATGTGATGGTATTTCTGACATTGTTAATGCTTTAACTTCCAAAGGAGAAGATGCAACATTATGGCATCATAGGCTCAGAAACATGAGTGAGAAGGGGATGAAGGTTCTTCACTCAAGGAATTTGTTGCCGGGTTTGAAGAATGTAGATTTGGACTTCTGTGAGAATTTCATTTATGGAAAACAGAAAAGAGTCAGATTTCTGAGAGTTGGGAATGAAAAGAAGAGAGAAAAATTAGAACTTGTGCATACAGATGTATGCGGAACTGCACAGGTATCATCTCTCAGTGGCTCTCATTATTATGTTACTTTTATTGATGATGCAACTAGAAAAACTTGGATTTATTGTATTAAGAATAAATATGATGTATTTGATAATTTCAAGAAATGGAAAGCTTTGGTTGAGATTGAGACAACAAAGAAATTGAAGTGTCTCAGATTAGACAATGGAGGTGAATATTGCAACAAAGCATTTGATAGGTACTATTCAGAGCATGGAATTCATAGAGAGAAGACAGTTCCAAGAACACCACAAGACAATGGGGTGTCAAAAAGGATGAGCAGAACAATCATGGAGCGTGCAAGGTGCATGAGATTGCATATAGGATTGCCTTTACAGTTTTGGGCAGATACTGTAGATACTATTGTTTATCTCATAAATAGAGGGCTTTCAAGTTCCTTGGATGGTGGTGTTCTAGAGGAAGCATGGATAGGTGAAAAGGTAAACTACTCCTTTTTAAAGCCTTTTGGTTGTGAAGCCTTTCTCCATATTAATAAAGAAAACAGAACAAAGCTTGAGGCAAAATCAAAGAAATTTACTTTTATTTGATAAGGTGTTAATGATTTTGGTTATCGCTTATATGATTATGAAAATCACAAAATCATTAGGAGTAGAGATGTAATATTCAATGAAAAGGTCTTGTATAAGAATCAGTTGTAGGAAAAGAAACAATAAAAAGAAAACAAGGAATACATAGTTCTTGATGAGATCACTGAAAAGGTAAAGGTGCCTGAAAATAATAACAATCGACAACCACAACAACAACAACCACCACAACAGCAACAGGCACCCCGAACACCTGAAAGTGGTGTTAGAAGATCTACCAGGATAAGTATACCCCCTGAACGATACTCTCCTTCATTATATTATTTATTATTGATTGATTCTGGTGAACCCGAACGTTATGAAGAAGAAATGCAAGTTGAAAGAAGGAAGAAGTGGGAGCTAGCCATGGAAGAAGAGATGTACTCGTTAATGCATAACCAGACTTAGGACTTAGTCAGGTTGCCTGCAGGCAAAACTACATTACAAAATAAATGGGTTTATAGGCTGAAGGAAGAAAATGGAGGAAAATAGAGGTACAAAACTGAACTTGTGGTGAAGGGGTTTGCACGGAAGAAAGGTATTGATTTTGATGAAATATTTTCTCCTGTTGTTAAAATGACTTCAATCTGAACTATTTTAGGTCTAGTAGCAGTTGAATATTTGCATCTTGAGCAATTAGATGTAAAGACAACCTTTCTCCATGGGGATTTGGAGGACAAGATATATATGCAGCAGCCACAAGGATATAAGGTAAAAGGGAAGGAGAAACTAGTATGAAAGTTGAAGAAGAGCTTGTATGGCTTAAAATAGGCTCCAAGGCAGTGGTATCTAAGATTTGACAAGTTTATGTCTGAACAAGGTTATACTAGATGTCACTCTGATCATTGTGTTTATCTGAAAAAGAAAAATGACAGTAGCTATATTATATTGTTATTGTATGTGGATGACATGCTTGTTGCAGGGCCTAACATGCAGGAAATAAATGTGCTCAAAAGAAAATTGGAAAATTCATTTGCAATGAAGGATTTGGGAGCTGCAAAACAAATCCTTGGTATGAGAATAACTAGAGATAGAAAAAATTGCAAATTAACATTGTCTCAAAATGAGTACATAAAAAGGTGTTGAGAAGATTTAATATGCACAATGCAAAACCATTTAGTACACCTTTTGCTAGCCATTTCAAACTTAGTAAGGAAATGTGCCCAAAGACCCAAGAAGACATGGATTATATGTCTAAAGTTCCATATGCATCAGCAGTTGGAAGCTTAATGTATGGAATGGTCTGCACAAGGCTTGATATTGCACATGCAGTGGGAGTTGTAAGAAGGTACATGAATTATCCAGCAAAGGAACATTGGATGGCAGTGAAATGGATTCTCAAATATTTGAAAGGTGCCAAAAATAAAGCATTATACTTTGGTGGTTCAAACATTTCTATACAGGGATATGTTGATGTAGATATGGCAGGTGACAGAGATAATAGGAGGAGCACTATAGGATATGTATTTACTGTAGGTGGAATAACTATTGGTTGGGTTTCAAAAATACAAAGTGTTGTTGCACATTCAACAATAGAAGTAGAGTATGTTGCTGCTACACAGGGTAGTAAAGAAATGATTTGTTTAAAAAGGTTTATGGGTGAATTGGGTAAGGAGCATGATATGGGCACATTATACAGTGATAGCAAAAGTGCCATTCATCTTGCAAAGAACTCAACATTTCATTCCAGGACTAAACACATACAACTCAAGTACCATTTCATACGATCAGTGTTGGAGGATGGACAGTTGAAGCTGGAAAAGATACACACTAGCCATAATCTTACAGATATGTTAACAAAAGTTGTAACCAGGGAGAAATTGAGAATTTTCTTAGTTTAAATTGGTCTTCAAGGATGACGATGAAGATGAGAAATAGCCAGGTCCAAAGAGGATTCATTGTCCAGCAAATGAAGCAGTGGTGGAGTTGCTACAATCATTCTCCAAGTGGGAGATTGTTGGGTGTGGAGCATGACTATTTATAGTTCTTTGCTTTAGCTGGATGTATACCCAAGGAAGTTTGTACACCCCTCCACGTGTTGGGGTACGGGGGGGACTTGTCCCCCTGGCGGGGTTTCAGTGGGGCCCATCCCCCCCGGCTGGGGGGTCCGGGGGCTAGCAGTCCCCTTGGGGGGGTTTATGGGGCAGCGTCCTCGAAGCTAAAAATAGATGTAAATTTTCCTTGTAAAGGTATAGTAATTTCTAGGCAATCTAGGTCATTCATTAGGTGGATGATCTGATGGTAGAACTTATGTTTAGTTTAGGGTTTTTTTCCCTAGAAGGCAACCCCTCTCTTTGTATGAGGGCATTGTATTGAGGCTGTATAATAGATGTGTATTCTCCGACGAGAAACAAAGAGGTGAGACTCGGAGAGAAAATAGAGGATATTACAGCAGATCTATTGTAGGTTGTGCCTCTTCATTTTTCTGGATAATAGAAAGGAAGGACAGGCTATTCGGGGTGGACGTAGCCCAAACTAGGTGAACCACGTATATCTGTGTCTCTCTGGTTTTATGCATTTTCTCTGTTTATATTTGTACAATATTCTATGTGTTCCATTGCTCTGTAATATATAATTTTATAACAATTGAAAAAGAAGATTGGAATCGAGAATGAATTTGACTACACAATATTGGTTTGAGAATCAATACATAAAAAAGCTATGTTAAGATTAGTTGTACATGCAATAACTATGGATAAATAAAGCTAAGTGTGTTTTATGTTTTGTTAATGTGCGCATGCACCACATGTAAGCACGAGAGTTAACTAACTAAATCCAATTGTACACCACATGTAAGCACTCAAGTTAACTAACTAAAGTCAAGTGCACACCACATGTAATCACTTGATTTAACTAACTAAAGCCAAGTGAACATCACATGCAATAACTAGAGTTGAAATATAGATAATTAAGGCTAACTAGGTGCATGTACACCAATAGTTATGTAACAAGAAATATGTAAAACTAACTATATATAAAGTTAGAAATGAAATCCATAGACATTGAACAAGGGAGTTTATTACAATGCAAGTAGGTTGTAGCGCTTAGGGTAACATAGAGAATTGGATTTTTGTCACTGATTATTAAACAAGTTAATGGATTCACCACGCGCTTTGCAGATTGGTCATGTACCCCAAAATCCATACTTGAAATAAAATGTCAGTTGCTAATCCACAAATTTAGGGGATTTGACTATCATTTAACAATACTTTCTTACATTGGCGAAAAGGATCATAATAAATATATTTTTTTCCATTCATTTATCTACTAGATAAGTTTTACAATTGTTGATTTTACCAACGAATTTGTGGTTCTCCCAGACCACACATTCCTCTCCTAGAGAGCCTTTTCCTAAGAAATCCTAAATACACATTATTATAGTCCTTCTCCCTTATGAATTTTTTTTCTATTTCAGTTTTTTGGCCACTAATTATATTATCTTATGAATTGCTAACATTCCCACTGGTTTTTGAATTGAGAGTAATAAACAATTTCCACTTAGTTATGTGCATATATATATCCCATGACTTTAAGTTGGTGTACTTTTGTCCATCTTCGGTCCAAACATAACATTGGATAATATGTTTCATTGGAGCTTATCACTATATTTACCTCATAGCGTTGTTCCTCCCTTTTAACCTTGGGGTCTCCACACAATATAATTAAGGTGAAACCTTTTCGATGACTTTTATGCATGTAATGTACAGAGGCCCTAATGGATGATCACGTGAACAGTTGACATAATTCTAGTATGTCGTCCTTGTACATAGGAAATCAAGTTTCTTTTATAGTTATTACATGCCCGGAATTAGAAATAGACCATTCATGAGAATCTCACGATTCTAATGCTGATAAAAAATAAAAGCAATTACAACCTATTTCTACCACTTTTGTCTATTGCTTCCAAAATAAAAAATTCCTAATGCCTACAGTTGTTATGTGGAATAGTACCCACACTTTCCAGCTCTGGTGAAACAACATCCCATGATTGAATAGCAGCTTAGGATGTGACAGAAATCATTGGCAACATTACCCTTGGTGTAACAACAGTCCTTTGTATCAATGCGTAGTGTAACAACATCCTGTAATAGCATTCAATGCATAAGAACGACCTGTAACGACATATAGGGTGTAACAACAAATTGCTCTACATTTCTCTATAATTGATCATTATTGCCTATTTACTCCATAGCCTTGTTCCCGTGACCAACACCTGAAAAAGAGAAGAGCTTCCAAAATACTCCTCCAATGCTCACCCAAGTTACCCAGAACAAGGAATAAAGTATCATATTATTTAGAAAACTACGGAAAAATAACATGAGAGTGGAACAGGTTATAAAAGTGAGAAAAGGGGTGGTTAATCATGTAAATTTCATAGGCCTGGAGGATAAGAGGATCAAAACTAGGGAAAGAAGGTGGAGAAAATAGGTAAAATGTCACACCCAACATGTCCCCCCAACTGAAGCAAATGCATGTCCCCATGGAGAATCTCAGCTTCTCCTCCTATACCTCTGATGCAAGTCTGTAAAATTGTAAGCACCAGCAGTGTCTTCACCCACAACTTTATACCCTTGAATGGCCATCAACTGATGTGGCTAGGATTATTCTTCATAATAACGTAGGTGGTATTCTGGTTAATACTCTTCTTTTCACAACCAAATCAAAGGAAATTTAAGGTTGAGCCCAATCCAAAATTCCCCCAATGTCTACACGATCCGAGCATACTCAAGCACCCATGTAATAGTAGCCACAAAATTTGTGTATTCAAAAGGATCCTCTTCTTGCAACTCAACGCTACAAGATTAAGTGCATTTAAGACATCCTGCTAGCGCTTGAATTTTCATATGTGTATGCAAATTGAGGAAAATCCTCACAATCCTTTTCCTATAGATGACTAACTATTCCCTGAACTCTATAGTGCTCAGGAATAACTTAAACTCATGCCTGAGTTCATAAACCATCCCTAGTTCTGCTCTGACCCATAATTTTGTCCTTTCTTCATTAATTTCTGTTGATTTCATGGCCAAATTCCACTCAAGTTGGTTCCACATAAACGAATGAAAGGCCTGCAACTGAAAATCTCCCATACAAGAGAAGAAACTTGCTACCATTTTCGGACTGACATACTCACACATGATATCATGCAAAAATAGCTCGCAAAGCAATCTTTGTTCATCAAAATTGCAGTAGAGAAAAATATCAAGACAAGTTCTGGTCGAAGAACCCAAATAAGACCTATTCTCAAAAATTGCTTTCAGTTGAAATAAATAATATCATTCCCAAAGGAATACTGGATATGATCGGGACATGCCCTTGCATGCTAGAAGGTTCAGGGTAAGATCACAGAGCTTTTTCTTGTCATTTGTTAGGTCCGACACCTGTCGCTATAACTGATACAACTATTCATCCTTCTTCTTTATGACTTCCTTGTGCCTCCGTGCTTCCCATTCTCTCTCCCATTCTTCTTTTAACCACATTTCCTTTAGGGAATCCATCATCCTTTTGTGTGCCTTCAGCAAGACCACCCCCTCTTGTAGAGAGAGCACTTGTTGCTTCCATTTCTGTAGCTTTGCTAACAACAACATCTTTTCAGAACACCATCCTTCATCACGACCAGGTGTTCTCGCACATGCACTATCAGTTGAGGGTGTAACAGCCTCCAAGGGTGAAACTACTCCACTTCAGCTACTTGTTCTAGTGTAATAATAGCTTTGTCAATTGATTTTGTTACAATTTCCTTCTCTCCCTGATTAGCTTCCATTCCCACTGTTGGTTCTTGTGTAACAACATTGTCATCTACATACTTTTGTATATTGTTTTTCCCTAGGCAGGCTTATGTCTCCACTACTAGTTCTTGTGTAACAATAGTGTCAACCACAGCTCATGGATGTCAACTACTCCTTCCTTTCCTTGGCTAACTTTTGTCTCCATTGTTGGTTCTTGTGTAAGAGCAGTGTTAGACAAGTGCTCATGTGTATTCGCTACCAGATTAATCTCTTTGGACTATGACATTTGAATTGCTAGTTCTTGTGTAACAACAATGTCCTTAACAAGTTTTTATGTGTCAGCCTCTCAAATTTCAGTTTGTGTTTCACTCGAGATGGTATCTGCTACACAGACTCTAAACACACTATCACTAGCTTCTCAGCATAGGCCGTGCACACAGTAATAGGGACATCTCCCTTCTGGCCCTGTCCAAGGCCTTAGCCAAAGTGTCTAACCCTGGGGCTCTTGCCTCTGTGTTCCCCTATACTAGTTGTTCCCTTAGCTCTCTATTTTCTTTTTCTGAGTTTTCAATTTTTAACAGCAAGGATTGAGTTTCACTCTTACCAGGTGAAGAAGGTTCCTCTAGCTGAGCCTGCTCGTCGTCCTTCTACTCTACTGCCTCTTCATTCTTATTTGACATGGATGGGGACTTTGGGTGCTCACTAACCCTTGTTCTCTGCTTTGGCCGCCTATCACAAATTCATTTGTCAACTGACCTCTTACCAACCCTTACTGTTGAAGGTTGGGGTTGCTCATTTGTCACCATTGGAGCTTCCTCAGACATCCTGGTTTGTCTCCTGTGGGTGGTCTTGGCCTTCTCCTCATGAATTCCTCCCAATTCCTACCGGGGTGGCTTAAGGCATCCAACACACTGAGTTTGATGAGGCCACGGTTGGTGACACATGTTTCTGGATGTGCATATGTTCTCACAACAGTGTCCATATGCTTAATGTTTCCCAACAAGAACTATGGAAGATTTATCATCAACTGATGCCAAAGGTGGTTTAGTAATGGAAAGTGGTAATTGAGCACAATTGTCACCCTACCCTTGTAGGTGATGTACTTGATGAGGTAAAGGGCAACATCAGCCCATGGCTAGGGAAGTGACAACCTATCAACCCCCCTCCCTTTCTCCACAAGTGGCTCTTCCTCTTAGAGGAAATCCCTCTACGGGAAGGGGTCATTAACCTTCCTGTTAAACCACCTCTTTCCTTCCACTAGTAATCCCATCACTCGAGCAACCACCTCTTCTATAACCTCCAGCTTAAACCCCCTAACCTCCATCTGATTTCCATCTAAACTCTTTGCAAATTCCATTGAAAATCTTTCGTCTTATCGCTCCAACGGCCAGAAGAACTCAAACCAGCATGCATCTCTGAAAGTATGGCATGCTTTAGGGCAGATCTCCAAGGCCTCTATTGACCCTGCTCATGCCAAATTGTTCCTCCCCCTATTGCTACGCAAATTCAGTGTTGTTTTCCTTCATTTTCCATTCCTCCAAAATTTTCAGACCAGTTGACACACTACTTAGCTATTTCAGCTTGTAACTATTATTTTCCCACTTCTCTGAGCACTCCGAATGGGGGTTAAATGCTCCAGCAGGGTAAATGGTTGGGTGTTGCAGGTGGGAATTTCAAATTAAGATTTTGCAATGATGATTGATACTGAACAATAATATTTCCTTATTAATGTTGGGTTATGGGAGGTCCCATCGAAGGCACGCGTCCCTTTTTGGTATGATCGCGCATTAAGTAATAATGGTTACTAGATCACCATGCCTTAATTACGGGTTCTTTAAATAATCACAAGTCATGCAAACATCATGTTGCAATGTTATTTGTTGCCTCGCTCCTAGCTTAAATGTGACAGCCAACCTCGGCGGTCAAAAGGGATGTCGTGTTAAGTTTCCATAATTACTCAATAAAGCAAATATGAATATTACCTTTGTATGACGTACCTAGGTGATGTGGGGAGAAGTCATTGGTGGCGAGATGTGCAAACTTTACTCAGGTGGAGAGATGCACAAACTAAACTCCGATGATGAGAACCACAATTATGGCTACTATCTGTTGCAATAAATATCTTATTCCACTTATTTCTAGAAGGTATCGGTTGTTACAGGTGTAATAGCCAAGATGACTCTTATGTATTATTAACTTTTACAAAAATAGAGAAGGAACGATCATTTAACAATGCTATTGTAAAGTGTGCTTTGAAATAATAAATGAAGTTACAGAGTGTGTAACAACCGCCATAAGGTGGTTTTCAATTTCTACAAAAATTGTCTACCTACTTCATGAAAAATATTTCAACGCCAGATTGTTTCATTATGTTTTTTTTTGTTTTTTTAAGTTTTAAGGTGTAATAGTCACAAATCGTGGTTGATTTTCAGCTATTACACTTATTGGAAAAATTAGAATTTTTTGCAGCACAAGGAAGCTTCCCCCTGTTGCTGTAATCTGAAGATCCGAACTTATGACAATGTTCATGAATGAATCCCTTGAAGCAGGTTTGTGATATAACTGTAGACGGCACCCATTTGCAAATAATGTTGTCCTCGCACTATCAATGGTTAGCCAATTTACAGTCTCATTTTCATAGAGTGCATCTACCTCATAGGGACCTAGGCATATTATGTAGAGATTACGCTTGAAGTCTTTGAATCTTGAGTCAACAAGAGAGCCCAATCTCCTTGCTGGAACTTCTTCTTCTTGATGAACCTATCGTGCCACTTAGCTCTCTGCTGCTGGATAATCTTTGTTTGCTAGATAGTAGCTAACTTTTTCTCCTCCAATTCATTGAGCTGCTTCAATCTCTGCTTTTGTCCTATAGCCAGATCCAAATTTACCCGCAATTTTGTTCTTAGTGTCTTGATTTCGAACTCAATAGGGAAAAATTGATTTTTTCCATACACAAGTTCATATGGTGAGAACCCCGTGGTATTCCTCTATGTAGTCATGTATTCCCACCACACATCTGGAAGTTTTTCAACCCAATCCCTTCGGTGTATGGCCACAGTATTAGTAAGAATACCCTCAATGACTTTATTAGTGCTTTCCGCTTGGCCATTTTCTTGTCAATGATAAGCTATCGTGATTCTATCATGGATTTTATATTTTTTAACCAACTTCTGGATCATATGAGATGTAAAATGGGGCCCTCCATCTATGACCATCTCCCTGGGTATGTCAATTTGTACAAAGATGTCTTCAAACAAAAATTCTGAAATAGCCTACTCCATGGCTCTAGTTAGTGCCTTTGCCTCAATCCATTTTGTGACATAGTCAATGCAGACCAAGATGTGATATTTCTATCTAGATGAAGGATTAATTGGTCCCACAAAATCTAGGGCCCATTTCTAATAAGGTTCTAAGAAAATTTGGGGCTATAATGACATCTCATTTGATTGCAGTGGTTGGCTCATCCTTTGGAAATTATCACATCCCTTCACAAACTTCTTCGCATCCTCAAATATTGTTGGCCAATAATACCCTGTCAAAAGGCCTTTGTACCCTATCTGCTTGTCTGTGAAGTACCCTCCACAAGATTCCTCATGATAAGCATTAAGGACGTCAAATATCTCATCTCCTCTAACATAGTGTTTGATCTGGAAATCTGGTCCAGTGTCATAGAGATTTCCATCCATCCAGGTATAGGTAGCATTTCGCTAGATAATCTTTCTTTTCTCCTTGGAGGACAAATACTGTGGAAACTTTCATGTAGTAAGATAATTGGCTATATCTACATACCAAGGTGACTAAGTAGAAATATAAAATAGATATTTATCAAGGAAAGAATCCTCAGTAGGAATGAAATTGTCATCAATAATTAACCTAGAAAGGAAATCAACTACTACATTATATTTTCCAGGTTTATCGACAATTATGATATCAAATTCTAGTAATAGTAATAACTAGCCTATAATTCTACCAATGGTAACTGGCTTATTCACTAAAAATAAAATGGCATAGTTGTCGGTGTTTTCAAATACTTGATACCCAATGATATAATGTCAGAATTTATTGATGGCGTGAAAAAATCTAAGAACACCTTCCCGATCACTCTGTAGTTGAGCTCAGCCAAGGTTAGATTTTTGATAATGTAGAAAATAACATAAGGCTTCTTATCCTCTAGTTGGCCCAAAACAACATGTACAACAATATCAGATGCGTTTGTTGCTATGTGAAATGGCAGTTGCAAATTTATCCTAAAATTATACGTTTAGTGACAGAAATTCCTAGAGGTCAAGCAAGGTGGTTTAAGAATTTCAAGTTTGAAATGGCACCCTGCAAGATATTCTTGAAGCCAGAATTTGTAGACACAGATTTAACTAAAGCATTGCCAAGGGATTATGTCAAAGATATATATGCCAACCTACTCTCATGCATACAAAGGTACTTCACCTATGAAGGACGATACCACAAGGTGTATTCTTATCATTTCAAACTGCTATTGCATTTCACTTGGATAATCTCTCTAGATCTACCTTTCTTTCTGTTTCACAGTTTAGGCAAGATGTGTGATAAAATACAACTGAAGAAAGAGGAATGTGAAACTTCATTGTTCCATCATGGCTTAGTTAAATTAATTGTCTTGCATGACTTCAAAAGGTAGATAGAGAGTGGCCTTTATTTCTCTTTATGTTTGGTTTTAGAGTTGAAACAAGGTATAGACCTAGGGCTAACGAAATATCATTAGTAGAGACTAGTTACCCTACAGCAACAAGGTCAAGCAGGTTTGTTAAACTGAAGGCCGGAGAGCAAGTCAAGGAGCCAGTGACTAAAACACCATTGACTGTTCAAGATACTCCTCGGAATTCACATAAGAAGAAAGTTCAAATTAAGGAAGCATCACAAGAGCAGTCCATTGGTGAAACAGTCCAGAGGAGAGTAACTAGAAGAAATAGCCAAAGAAAATGGTAAAACAATGGTTGCTGATGAAAGCCCAGTCTCAACAGGCAGTTTGAATGATCTTGTTTAGGCTATTGACATTGAAGAGTCCCCTATGGTCCAAACAGACTTCATTGGATTAAGTGAGGGCAAGTCAGAAAAGATGAAATCCTCTAAAAAATTACAGTTTGATCATCAGGTTTCAGAATTTGTCTTCAAGCTTGGAAGACCTATAACTAGGCGATCAAAAAGGTTACAAGAGGAAAAGCTGGAGGTAGAAGAAACAGGGGAGATATTAGGATTTTGTGAAGAGCCCATGCTTCCACCATCACCTATGCAGAAAGATGACAGAAACATAGTAGTCAATACTCAAGAAGAAGAAAATAGCTATGAGGAAGTTAAGAAGAAATTGAAACTTTCCAATCTTGATATTGTTAAACTTAAGGAAAGGGCAAGGAAACATGTAGTTGAGAAGGCCAATTTCAATAGAATGAAGGCTTTGTGGGAAGCTGAAAAAGCTTCAAAACCTCAAGTAGTTAGCAGAAAGGCTCAATACTTTACCTGGACTATCCCTGCAATGAAGGAAGCAAGGTATGTAAGATGGATCAATGGAAGACTAAGAACCAATATCAAGAGGATGAAAGGAAAAATTGAAGACCTTGAAATTTAGTTGAGCAAGTCTGAAGGTCAGCCTCAGCACAAATGAACAGGGAAATAAGTGACCAAACCCTAATACAATTTTGGTTGAAACAAACACATTACTTTTTGAAGATTTTTCAAGGATGGGGAATGTTAAGTATATATGGCATATGTACCTAATGGAAAAACTATAAAGAATCCTTAGAAATAAAATTTTGGATGAAAACTATGTAAATTGATTCACACAGTAGTTTTGTAGCGCACTGTGAAACTACTATAGGTGACATACATAGCAGTTTCGTAGCGCGCTACAAAACTGTTGTAGGTGCAGTTTTGTTGTTTTGATCAATTCTCAAAGGAAAGAAGTGGACTGGAAAATGTGAGGAGGTCACTTATGAAAGTTTAAAGCTCAAGCAAGGGAAAAACTCAAAGGATAAGGGATATATGGAAAAATAAGGTTTTGCACTACAAAAACAACATTCAATTTGTAGCACATCTAGATTGACCTAGTTCATGCACCTTCAAGGAGTTTAATTTCTACACAAAGGAAAGAGTAGGGTTCTATTGCTAACTTTATATGTTACATGATTAAAGGGGCTAGTTTTGTCATTAGAAGATTCAAGGAACAACATTGAAGACCAAGGCTATAGTGCAGGGGACATATTCCTAGTTTTCAGGGCAGATAAAAGAGAAGATATTGAAGGCCAGCAGGAGGGTTATGGACACTACCAAGGTAGAAGTTAAGGAAGAGTAGTTGTTAAGCATCAAATTTAATTCGTAGATTTGGTTGTTGTTATCATAATAAGGAGTTGTACTCCTAATTATATTAGGAATATAAGACAGTCAGTTAACTATAACGTGTAATTAATAGTCTGTTTTAGGTATGAATCGGTGTCAACCTAGAAAATTCAAATTCCTCTCAGGTTGGAACAGGGAATCCAAGATTGTAATGATAACTCTATAAAAGAAAAGAGGTGGAATTCCTCGGGGTTTGCAATTTTCAAAAGAAACAAGCACACTGTGTTATTGTAGCAGACTATATGTTTTCATGTTAATACAGAGATATTGACTTCACTACTCAGGATTCAGAGAGGGATTTTTTTTTAATGTTTGATTTTCTCATGGCTTTCTTCATTTACTTACTTGCAGTGGTATAACCACATGTTACTTAGAATTCATTGATAAATCTCTAGATTCCTTCATGTGTTTATAAACTGTGTTCCTTGCACTATATCTCTATTTTGCTGATATATTAAGACTCTTTATCCCCTGGCATACATGTTAAGATGATCTCACTGTTTTTCTGAAACATACTTTGACTCCATATCCCAATAGATATTTGTTGATTGGAATTTCAACCATTTTTATCTTTTTGTTTTATTTTTCCATAGAGTTAGCCATCTAATCTTCAAATTAAAATCTTTAACCTAATGAGAGAGCCCTCTTAGGTTGAGGAGGCTAAGTCTTAGCCAAAAGATTGGTTTGAAATAGTTACTGAAAGTCTTCCTAGTTAGCATCCTATCAAGGTTTGGTTTTGTGATAACACATTCCATGTTCGAATAGAAGCAGAGCCCAGTCCCATGAATCATCTCAAGGTTGCCCCTTTTAAAGTAGTAGGAAATAATTTTAGTTTCTGAGCATTTGAGATATATTCATAACTACTACAATATCCCTGATTCAGAACTCAAAGGTGGTAATAGTAGCATATGTCTTAGAACTATTTTCATCATTTTCCCCCATGATTAATCCTTCTAACCCTTGTTGTAACAGATGTTCTTCAAACTACTCTTGTGATGGTCTTGTAAGTGTGATTGACGGGTCAGTTATCCTGAGTACTAGTTGTTTAACTGCACAACCTGAATCTCGATATTGATAAACCAATAGGTTCTCTCTCGTGTCAAGTGTTTTATGTTCCCCCACAGTCTCCCCTTGTCCATGGGTCCTCAAGTTCTAATTGCTAGCTTCCCCTTGCTGCTCCTGGATTGGATTCTTGATCTTGGGAGTGTGGGTGCTAGCTTTAGAATGATATAGCCCAGGGATAGAGGAATCAAATGTTTCTTTCCTTGTCATGGGAGTGACATCTTTTTGTGGCCCTATTTTCCTTGCATCCCTTTGAGAGCTTTATTGTTCCTCTTCTGCCTTAGAGATTAGTTCTTGGATAAATGCTTTCCCTCCCAAATCTACACTCTTCCTTTCCTTTTTATGACCCACTTTTCCCGTGACTAATTAGAGTAAGGTTATTTTTTCTATCTATATAGTTGCTGAAATTACACACATGGACCCTATGTGTATTAATTCACACCCTAAGTGTCTCAGTCTTCGATAGCGGTGAGCCCATCGAGGTATGTTAGAGTGATGAGCAGGTTGTTACCTCTCGTCTTACCACCCAATGACCAAAGAGCTGAATACATGCTAAACAAAATATCAAAATTTCATTTCCCAAGTTCCCTAGTGAATAGTAAGCCCACCCAGGTATGTTATAGTGATGCACATGTTCTTACCTCTTGTCTTACCACCCAACTATTATCGACTAGGAGCACTCTATCATCAAACAGCCAACTTGGTTGACGGTATCGTCAACTGCCATCCCTGACAACAACACCAAAATGTAGTGGTGTTTTAATCAATCCTAATAGACCTTAACTGCAACATTTAATTGTCAACCCAGGGTAGGTCTTGTTGTTTCAATGGATTTTTCATTGTTTGTGTCGATACACTATAGCCAAGAATTAAAAAAATAGAAATAATAATAAAAGATATCGTTGAATCAAATTATTGAAATCAAATCATTCATGTAGAAATAAAGACACTCCAAAGAATTCATCTCACACTTCGCAACTACTAAAGTAAGGGCACGCCACACAGTAACTAATATCTACTTTAGCTAGTTACTGCCATTCTGTTTGATTACTTAGTGTAACAACATAATATAAATTGGAACCGCAACCAATGTAATTCACAATTTTTATAGCAACAATAGGAAACCATATGAAAAATAAACAAAACAAGAATGTACACTACCTCTACCACTGCAGTCCTTGCCATAGAGGAGGGCCCTTCCTCCTTATCAGGGGCACAAGAATAAGACTAAATTCATTAACGAATTAGCTGAAGAGCAGTAACAACATCGCTGTAGTGATTTAACATTAAAAATAATTCAGAGTTACTAAAGCAGAGTAACAATACCCTTCTATATGATGTCCTTGTACATAGGAAATTGAGTTTCTTAATAGTTATTACATGCCTGAAATTAGAAATAGATCATTCATGAGAATCTCACAATTCTCATGCTAAGAAAAAATAAAAGTAATTACAACCTATTTATAAATATAAGTGTAAATTAGTCAGGATTGCAACCACTTGGGTCTGTTGCTTCCAAAATAAATAATTCTTAATGCTGGAAACTGTTATTTGGAATAGTACCCACACTTGGGAGCTGTTACACAGTAATTTGTCACCGTTGGTCACCGTCCCTGTTACCCTTGTTTTCGTACATTGGAGGACACATTTCGGGACCTGTGACCAGTGACATAACCAAAAAACACTTGCATTGTGTTCCCCTGAGTATATACTTCATGTTCCCTGAAGACACCTTTTGCAAATTATCCCTAAAAAGTGCCCTTTTTCCATTAGCACGGGTACACAGTGTCTTACCCGCGCCAATGACTCAGTTCCTCAAAAGGGGG
>APFE030300145.1:0-11357 GCA_000404065.3 Pinus taeda
GATTGATAATCCCTTTAGGGCTTATCGATATACTTCTCTTAATAGTCCTATAGACCTTCGCGAAGGTCGACAACTGTCTTTCGCGAACCCTAAACAGGTAAATCAATCGCTTACGCGCCTCTATGATTACTCATAATTACGTTATTACCCATATCAGCTTAAGTGTTTGATATCCTTAACATGCAACAATATATTCTTCGTGTAAACAATTATTGTTACTTGCGTTCTTATAACAATGTAAAACATGCAGAATCGTGCATCAATGTAGTATTAAATCATAACCCCATTATTCATCATAACATATATTCATTCATTCATAATAGAATTAAATGGAAAAAACACAGATATTTCTGGAATAATCTCTTTATTGATACTTTAGTTCTTCTTACAGACTCAAGACTTCCTTGTGCACTCAGTTGTAGGGGTTCGCGCACTCAGCTGCGAACTCTAATCTAGGCTTCTGCACACACAGCTACAGAGCCTCTCTTCTACTCTAAGACTCTTCGCTTTTTCCTCTAATGACCCATTACGTTCGTCTTCATCAATATCATGAAATTCACTACCTTGGACTCTCTAAGAGTCTCCTTTTATATAATCCCATGGTCCGCGGACCACGGGTAGATCTACTAAAGCCGACACAAATTACATAAAGGAAGGGAAAAACCCTTTATGACACTTTACTATCTACGTGCTCCGCAGCCACAACTTGCGGAGACTTTACACTTTACATTGAAAAACTTGGGCGTTTTCCCCAAAATTGACCCTAGGGGACCCTGTCCCAACACTAGACTAAGCCCTGGTTTCAGTCTCTGGCAAGGGGATCATCTTATCTAGAGCAATATCATACATATGATTCTATTCTCCTCAGTTTTTTAATCACAAACACCATTTCTTAAAAACAAACTGAAGGCCATCATTGTACATATTAGGATAGTATAGGCAAGATCAACCTTAGGCTAGACTTAGGGTAAGGGCAAGTGGAGACCCATTAAACTAGTTAGGATTGCCACTTCAATGAAAAGGAGTCTAGTTAGGACTTTGACCGGGAAATTCCTCCCTTATTGAACCAAGACATTTCCAAGCATCAACAGTACCTTAAGCATCCTGGAAAATTGCAAATTCATTGGTTGCATCCTTTCTTTATTGTGGAGATAAGGGAATTTAGAGTTTTTAAGCTTGTACAAGTTGATGGAGTTATTCTGCTTAGTTGGGTGAATGGTGCACCCCTGAAGCTCTAGTTTGGTCATTAATATCATTTGGTTTTTTCTCTCTAAAAGGGGGCATCAATTAGATTTAAGATTAAGTAAGTCACATCATTTATTAAGTCAATTCTTGTGTTGTTCCTCAATTACAACCCACCACAACCCATTTTTGTTGGGTAGGTATAAAATGTCACTTATGTCCTTTGTATAGTCATTAATGAGCCATTAATGAGTGTATTTTCAGTAATTAAGTTAGTTTTCTTTCTTGTAATAATCATTTTCCAAAGATTTGATTATTATTTTAAGGCATTAAAGTATTTCTCGAAGATCTAATATCGCGATATTTCCTTTTTTGGTCATTCATTTCATGTCATGGGGATTTGTGTCTTGGATGTCATTAATATCTGGATCGAGCCCGATCTTGCTAGGTTGTCACATTTATTCCCCAACAATTGAGTCAATTTGTGTTATCTTATTTCATTTTCTATATATGTTGTGTATCATAATCTTATTTCCTAATTGTATTTGTTTATCCTTTCAATCTTTTCAACCTGGATTATGTATGTAGTCCCCTTGTGTCTGAAGTTCGTTATCATCCCCCTGCCCAAATTGTCTATAGTCATAATATTTTGTTATGGGTCGTGTCACTAAGGCAATAGTCCTAAGTGATTTTTCAAATGATTGCATTGTGCCCATAGAAGAAATTTTAGGTAAATATGAGTAATCTACCCTAATCGACAATGATTTGTCTAATTCATCCTTATTTCTAGCCTTTAGTTTTTAAATTTATATGCATTCCATTCCAACTCCAAATAGTGATAATAGACTAAGGATCAAGGTAGAGTTTCGTGGTTTATAGAGGTCCACCCTATTAAAATTATGTGATTTTTCCGTGCTTGGAACCACAAGTGAATCCATGTGGTGTTCAAAATTCCTTATCATTAGATTGCATGGTTGTTTGCTATGGCTCGACAAGGAATACCCCATACATGTGTATGACATTAATCAACTAACAATATTATCCATATATGGTCCAGATGTTTCAACTGCATTCCAAAGTGTGTCGAAGTGGGGCAAGAAGAAAGGCGATGATAATCTATATGACAGGTGTGGAACTTGCCGAAAGGGTCATGGATTTGTCTTTGAAGCCATCAATAATGGAATAATTAAGTTTTTATATCATATCATCATTTGGAAACTCACGTGAAATGAAACCAAGGGAGAATGTACATTGGATTTCATCTATGTCACACAGGCTTATGAACGAGGTGAGCAGTTGAGTTGGCGTAGTTATCTTCTAAATGATCTCTTCGAGGCATGCAAGGATGTATATAAGTGGGTGACATATTTCATTTATGGATACCTGGTCATTGTAGTCACAATGATGAAATGGTGTGCACCTGAAGTTCGGGGTTTAGCTTAAGTATTAGATGGTGAAGCCCTTGCTCTCTCCTATGTCCCATGATGGAATTAAATTGATGCTACTAATAGGGAATTCAATGGAAAGGCATTTGAAAGATGGCATACTAAAATGGTTGATGCTACTCAGACACTACTCAGAGTGCCTAGGTCAATCTTGGATAGGTATGAAATGAAAGTGTGTTTTTGTATCAATCATGACCATACCTGTGTTTGGCCTAAGGTTTTCAACATAGAGACATTCAAGATGAAGCTACTACCTTACTATATGTCAAAGGAAGCATTCTACCAAGAGGTATTTTCATGGCTAAGAATCCAGTGCATGAAGAAAGACAATGAATTTTTTTATACTCTAAACACATTGCAGCCTCTACGTTCAACCTTGATGCTTTTTCATCTTCTCAAAAGTGTACATCTAATCCCAGGAAAGATATTAGACCTATTATGAATAAGTTGCAAGAATGTGTGTCTTCTGTCCATAATACCATGTCAAAAGTTTCATCTCTGATAAGCTTTGATGTTTCCACTTCTTAGATACCCAATGTTGTTCCTTTTATTGGTAAGTCATTTAAACCTCCATCGCTTCCATTTGTCTCTATCAGCCCTATTTTAGTTGCTCCCCTTACCACAATAGATATTGAACCCTCTACTTTTGATTTTTTTTCTTTCACTCAACCTTATGTTTCTTCTAGGCTCCCTAAGTCAGTCATTGATCCTTCCACTATTGTTGACCTTACTGATGATGTTCTTGGTGACCCTGAAATAGTTACTAATATTGTTGAGGAACATATTCATTCCTCATCCACTCATTCTCCAACACATAGTCCTTTTTCTACATCGCATACTGCTTCATCATTTGCCACAATTTCAGATAATCCCTATAAACATTCTGACCATGATCAATCCGTTGGCGACATTGTTGACATGGAAGTCAAATCATACCCTAAGAATACAACACACATGGAGAAAATAATGACTAAACCTAAGTTGAATTCATAGGCTATCACTCTACCACCTGTACAATGTTTGTCTACATCACAGCAAGAACCTAGTATAGTTGCTCATGTGGAAAAAAAATATTTGCTCAGTAAAAATCAAGATTAATGTCAAGAGGCACTGCACTTGTTTGCATAGTCACATGATATTGTGCCTCTCTTGCCTCACATGTTGTTGCTAAATTTGAGGAGACATCCAACAGGAGCAGAGTTAAGTATTTGAGACCTTGCCACAAGGACAATTGGAGAATTTTTCCACAAGTGGCCAACCCTTACAAGCTCGGTTCCTTCTGATTGATAATTTTTCTACCATTGTTTTTCAAACTTGGTCATCCCAGTAGCTCTTCAAATTTATCTAGGCCTCATTGATTCAACTAGAAGATCATTCATTTTTTGATAAATCAATGTATAATGAGTTAGATAGCATGCATGAACAATAGTAACAACAACTCATTAGTGTTTTGGAGTAAGACTAGTTGCAAGGAGAAAAGGAGTAGTTAACACAACATATTGAAGAGATTAGTTCCAAATTACAATCCATATGGACAATTATTGTTAATTTTGTACCCAATGCTCCAAAGGAGTTTTCAGCATGTTTTCCTACACAATGTATGGATTTATTTGAATCTTCTTGTATAGAGCTAATGACTACAAATAGAGAACTACACACTACTCATTCAAAGATTAAACATTCTCTTCTAGATCCTACAATGTATTTCCAAAAACAAATTGATGAAATTATTGACTAAGCATCCACTTCTCACACCATGCTTCAGCAGTTGATGAGGAATTCCAAGGAAGTCTTCCACCAAGTTCAATACTAGTCAAGCTTGGTTGTTCGGCACAACAAGTCACTCTACCCATTGTGGAAACAAAATAAACATCTCATTGAGCAAGCTTTTATAAGGGATGACTTCACACAATGACAATAGTTTCTTGATTAGGCTGAAGATATTGAGAAGAAAATCCACGTGTTAGAAGAGGAGTTGCAGAAATTCAAGGTTTTTGTTTATGACCTTTAACTTGTTGCTAAAGCCAAATTCATGTTCAAGGTTTTTGTTTGTGACCTTTAACTTGTTGCTATAGCCAAATTCATGCAACTTCATAAGCTAAATCATGAAGTAGATGCCCAATGGTATACATTCTTTCTTATGGGCCTAAATAATTAACTATTAAGGCCACTACTCAATTCAATGAGTGAGTCATTACTTTACTTGCCACATGGAACTATGTAATGGGTCACTATCATACTTTTCAGACTGAAAATTTACAGGTGGTGCCAAAGTTGGGTACTTTGTTTGAACGAAAAGCAGGAGATCAAGAAATAGCCACAACAACAATAAATGCATAACAACAACAACAATTAGTGCAGTCAAAGGATTGACTCGAGGGCAAGTCAATTGATTGTGGTTGAAGCTTATTGGGTCCTTATTTTTTGGTAATTTTGATTAAGTTTTGACCAAAAAAAGTTCACAATAATGATAAACAAGAGTAGAAAATCAAAATGGTCAAACAAGCTAGAAAGTGAGATCAAAAAATAAGGAAGCAATGATCAAAAGAAGTGGTTATCTTGGGACTTTATAATGTCTTGAAAGAAGGATATACACATTGGATTTGAAATCTTCAAGAAGATATGGACCACAACACCTGGATTCTATCGAAGGGATCAAAGTGGACTAGATCAAGCAAACGTGGATTGGAGTGGAGAAGGAAAATTATATAAGGATACAAGGAAAGAGATGAGGGAGAGAGATCAAAATGTTGTTGGAATGAAGTCTAAAGCATTAAGCTTGTGATTGATTGTAATATGGTTTTATTAAGTTTCAGTCATATAATCTCCTAAAATATCTCACATATGTTTGTGGATTTATGTTGTAATGGTCTCTTTCAATAACATAAAGAAGGTTTCATGGGGATTATTCTGATTATGTGGAATGTTTATGCATTTATATGTCCCCATTTAAAAAAATTATTTATATTGTTTACATTTTCTCTACTTATATCTAATGTGTGCATGTTGTTTGATCTTCTGCATATGTATAAGTGTCTAAATAACTAATGCATGTGATAATTAAACCCTTGACACCACTTCTCACTCCCCATCATCATTAATGTCTTGGTATGACTTAGATGAGACATTTCTCCTGTACAGAGGAATGAAAGGGTTGGCGATGTGCTAAACTACAACATAGTCTTTTCTAAGAAACTAGAAGTCGAACCCTGGGTCCGACTCAGCAAAAACATTGCACCAACTCAAACCAAATATGTTAGGGAAATGTTGAAAAAATTTGGAATGAAA
Source organism: Pinus taeda (assembly GCA_000404065.3). Taxonomy (NCBI): domain Eukaryota; kingdom Viridiplantae; phylum Streptophyta; class Pinopsida; order Pinales; family Pinaceae; genus Pinus; species Pinus taeda. The sequence continues at coordinate 5,916 of APFE030300145.1, forward strand.
AATTGTGCACCAGTTAGCACTCCCATGGTTGCATGATGAAAATTAAGCAAAGATGATGAATCAACATATGCAAATCAAACTTTATATAGGTCAATGAATTGAAATTTATTTTATATGACACCATAAAGACCTGATATCATGCAAGAAATAAGTTTGGTTGCAAGGATTTAATCTACACCAAAGGAGACACATGTGCAAGCAATGAGGAGATTTTTTAGATATTTGAAGATAATTATGGATTTTGGCTTATGGTACCCAAGAAGTAAATAATTCATCTTAACATCATCTACAGATATATACTGGCCAAGGATTGTTGATGATAAGAAAAGCACTGGTGGAGGAGCATTTTTTCTAGGAAATTGTCTATTATCATGGTTGATTAAGAAAGAAAAATCAATTTATCTGTCGACATTTGAAGCCAAATACATTGTATAGCAACATGTTTTACTTGGGATATCCAGATGAAGCAGACTCTAAAGGATATCAGGATAGACTATGATCAACCACTACCAGTTATTTGTGATAATACATGTGCAATCAATATCTCAAAGAACCATGTTATGCATTCAAAGACAAAACATATTCCTATCAAATACCACTTCCTAAGAGAGTAGGTAGTTGATCAAAATGTCAAGCTAGAATACATTCCTACTGAAGAAAAAATTATATTACTTGTTAGGTTCCTATACCAATAGGAGTCATAATTTTGAATGACAAGGTTAAGCCTTGTAATATTGTACATACCTTTGCTTTCTAAAAATGTTTTCCATAATAAAAAATTAAAATATGTAAATAGGGTATGTCCTAAAAGAAAAATCAAAGGAAAAAAAGAAGGATAAAAGGTCAAAAAAATGAAAATATATGAACCCCCAAAAAAAACAAAAGAGACCATGAAAATGTGTAAATCAAAATGCCACTACTATTTACTTTTATGCATAATAATGATTGCATGCAGCTTGTTACTCATGCCACAATCCATGATAGTCAAATTGTTTAAACTTGGCTATTTCATGCTTTGAATTTTGTGCTTATCTTTAGAGAATAAAATCTGAGCAAACAGTTTGATCTTGGCAGATCATTAGATAGGTAGAGAAAATAAAAGGAGATCATCACTTTAATTTGAGCCCTTGGATGATATAAGGTTAGAATCAGATAGTCTACTTTGTAAAAGATTAGGATTGATATGGGTTTGCTAACCTAAAATGCACCCAAATAAAATGAAGAAAAAATGGTAGGGTAAGTAAATGGGCAAGTGGAAGAAAGGTTGCAGAAATATCAAGTGATTACACAAAAGCACTTATGTCATGTTTAAATACATCTTTCAAATGTGCATAAGCAGTAAACAAAGCAAGGACAATGGTTTACAACTTGGTTTATTTAACATCCCCTCAGTCATTTCACCCCTCTACTTACTAATTTCCCATAAATAAGTTCTAAGTTCTTAAATCCTTTAAGTCAAAGAGGCTCAGATCATTTCTTTGACTTTTGGTGGGACCAGACTCTTGGCTTAATGAATTATGGACAAAAAGTGTTAGAATCCCCTTCATAAAATTCGTCTCCCTTCATTTCCCCTTGTTAGCTTAACAAAACCCCTTTTTCTAAGTTAAAACTTCATTTGCCTAGGAAAAGTAAAAACCCCCATGTAAATTCTATTTCATCCCTAAACCCACAAAAAGTACTTTATCCTAAGTATCAAATGTATGAAATAAAATGGGCATATTTTACATTTATGCTTAAGGAATAGTTACTCCGTTCATTTCATATTAATTTCTAATTTTATTATATAAATCCCCTATAATTACCTTTTTCCCGTATATTAATTAAACCCCTAAAATAAATATCCCAACCCTTAGTTTTAATAAAAACTATATAAATTACCCATATCCCAATGCAACCTTACTTAATTTACCTAATCCTGGTAAACCGAAGTTAATCCCATCATTAACCTCACCTGATTCCCTAATCACGCAATTAAGGTCTGCCCAATTTCTTAACCCAAGATTAATTCCTAAATTAATCCCAAACCACTGTGATTAAAACCCCTGCGCCCCCCCCCCCCAACTCCCGTTCATTTACTCTGTGCATCTTCTCCGCCCGACAACCGTTAGATTACAAGCGCCCAAATCTAACAAACCATAGCCATATCGGCCAATTCCAATAGCCGACTTTACCCACCTAATAAGGTGGTTTTCCCTAACCCCACGAATGTTATGTGTCTTGCTCTAAAGTAGATGGGGTGACACCTCCTAAAAATTGCCCATGCCACAAAAGAGGTGTGATGGCCCTCCAATACCACCTCCCCACTCAACCCGCCAAACCACCTACTATTCATTCATAAAATTTCTGCCAAAAAATAACCGTTGCTCCATAAAAGGCCGAGAAGCCCCTTTTCTCAACTTTTTCGATTGTTTCCTCTGTTAACCTCTGCAAACCAAGGCGACACCTACAAATTTTGATTTCACCATTTGAACCTCGAATTTGCTCCTAAAGCAGCCGCAGAAATCCCAATTGACTTGTTAGTTCGTACCAGTTCCATTCGAACCTCTCCAGCCGCCATAACTCCATATTTGCAAATAATTCACCCAATTCCAGGTATTTTACCAAGAATTACTACTCCCTATTCAAATTTGGAAACGTTCAGCCTGTCAAGTATTTTCATTAAGTAAAATTAATTGAAAAATACCTTAAATTTGAAAACTTGCAGCCAAACCCTCTGATAGTTTCCAATTTCCATTCAAAACCTTTGAATAAACCCCCAGAGCCTAATTCAAATCCACAAGAACTCAATAATGGTTGCCCTTGTCACCATGAACGTTAGACCTATTACAACTCCCCATTTGGACCTAGACAACCTTCCCCTGGCTGACAAGGATTTCCACATTAAAGATACAAGTGCATCAGAGCTCCTGCTCAAAATTCATTGCTTGAGCAAAGACAGAAACCCGAACCATTCAGATGATATTTTTCTTTGGGAATTTAATTTACCCAAATATCAGTTCCCCCAAGTACATATCTTCCTAGAAATTGTCCATATGTGTTATTAGTGTCGGTCTTGAGCCCTCCATCGGTGATCAATAGCTCTTTGCATATGCATATGTAGGTGTCTCATCAGCATCAGTTTTGAATCCCGTTAGGCATGCCATAACACTGATGGAGGAACTGGTCTTGTTCCCTTCTTGGCTTTGCTGGAATCAGGTCATATCATTTGAAAAAACTTGTGTCACACTTGTTTCAGTTTTGTCTTGAAATCCCAAGTCTAGGTCTAGGGTTTCAGTCAAAATCATTGCAAGGTCATGAGTCTAAAGTCCAATAGTCCCTAGCAAGCCAGAAGGAGGTTTGTAATTATGTTCTATTGATATTTTTCATCTGCTACAGCTCATTTATACCTTGGATTTAAAAACTCTGTTTTTAAACCCAAGGTCATGTGAAATTTGCAAAAATAAGGAAAATCTTCATAAATCTTCAGAATGCCGGCAACAACCCTGGTTTCCTCGCCAGAGTCCATTAGAGAATCAACCTGCAAAAAGAACCAAGTGAAAACACTCAAAAGATCAATTTCAGGCAAAGTGAAACTTAAAAAACAGTGTTAAATTAAAAGTCAAAACATGCAACATTTGAAAGTGGGTTTGATGTTTTAATTTTTTTAATGTGGACCTATAAAGACTAAAAAGCCCTCTTCATGGCCTCATTATGTATTTGCAAACTTGCAAGACACAAAGAGAAGCAAAGAAAAGGCGATTTTGCAGCGATTTTGGTCATTTCTGGAGGAGCGACTAGTCGAGTTTGAGGTGCGACCAGTTGGGTGGGTGCGACCACTCAGAGCTGCTCCCACAGTGCATTTCCAGAACTGGTGCGACCACTCAGAGAGGTGTGACCAGTCGAGTTTGGGGTGCGACCACTCGAGCTGGGTTTGCCAGAAAACCGCCTAATCACTGAAATCGCTCTCCCAACTGCCAAATCGACCAAGTAAGCTCTAAATTCATCCATGATAACAAGGAATGAGTGAATGATGACATGTCTAATGGTTTTCTCCTCTAAGATTTGCAAAAGAAATGGTGAATTTAGCTGTTGTTAATGTAGGCAAATATGCTAGGGTTTGTGTGTTTTCTCAAGGTTAAATCCCTCTTATCCCATCCTTGTTTCCTTTTCAATTAAATTCACAAATGTTGCTACATGTTTATCTTATTATTTCATTTATTTCATTTGCAAGAAATACAAAGTTTCCCATCCCATATTCCTACAAAATCTATCCCTCCCCAAATTTCTTCACTAAACCCTAATGCCCTTCATATTCCAAACAAACCCTAAATGCCCTTCCCACTTCCCACAACAAACAAATTAAATGGACCAACAGCAAAGAAACAAAACAAAAGAATAAAAAAAATATATATGTAAAAAAAACAAATATTATGTGAAAAGAAAAATAACAAGAAAATGCAAAAATGACCCAAATATGAAAAACAGAGATATTGTTGGGCATAAAAAAGAGCCAGGCGACTGTTATGATATTTATAAAAAGAAAAATTAAAGAATACAGCTATATATATTCCGAAAATGGACATATTGCTGTGGTTTTGGTCTACAAAATTATGTTGCTGTGCTTCCCAAAAACAAACCCTGTTTTCCCTTTTTATCATTCCCTTTTGAAGTTGTCAATCTCCTTTTGACAAAAATGCAAATGAAGCCTTCTTTCCCTTACAACCAAATGTACATGAATCCCTTTCAAATAACAGTTTGCTTCATGATGTACATTAAAGGACACATTGACGGACAAAAACTCAAATGAATAATGTGGTCTCATCCCCCCCTGTTGAAATATATGTTCTTTCCCTCGGTCACCTATCATACATGTTTTCCCTTATGATAAAATCCTAATAAGGTATTTCGTTGCAAATGATTTCCTGAAAGATGAGATGATATGTTAGCATTTTGTGAAATATCCCTAAAAATCCCTATTTTTATTTCCCATTCCTTATTAAAAATCCCTCCCCTAACATTTCCCTTATGATTTTTTCCCCTTGAAAACAGCATACTTCTCAGCATTTTGCAGGCAGAGGCAGCAGTTCTATTTATCTTTCAGCTTGCTCATCTTGTTCCAAAACCATGTTGGACACCGAGAGTTATGAGCCAGGTGATGACCATTCATCATATACAGAGGTGGAGGTACAGCATAGGCTTCCTAAGAAAGGTGGACACCATAGGAGACAGGAACCTACTTCTTTGGCAGCATTGCAGGCTTGTCCTTTGGCAATGAATGGTTTTCGGTACATGTCATGTTTTCAGTTCTGTGAGAGGCTTGCTCACATTCAACATCATAGCGAGTTGGCACGTTTATTTGTTTTGCACCTTCATGATGGGCAGGTCACTCTTGCAGGGGTGAATTTTGTGCTATCTCCAGAGATGATTTCAGAGGCTACTGGGATACCGAATGTAGGAGAAGTG
>APFE030300146.1:0-17306 GCA_000404065.3 Pinus taeda
AGGACATCATCAGCTAGACACAGTCGAATAGCACTAATCGCTCTTTCATCCATCTCGGCCCACTCACTATCTGTGATGTTGTAAGGCTGTTTGGACTTGCCCAACAATGCCTTTGCCACGCCATGTTGGACAAGCAAATCATGCATTTTCACCTTCCAGATCTCAAAATTATTCTTGCCATTAAACTTCTCAATTTCAAACCGGGCACTCTGAGTTTTCGCCATTTTGTATCAACAAAAAACACAATAATCTCCAATACCAACGTTTAAATACCGACAGTTAAAAAAAAACTGCCTATGCCTTATATGCCTTGGCTTGTTTTATTGGTTTGTTTACTTGTGCAAATTGGGCAATATAAAGAATAATCTGAAGAACAAAAAACACTCTTGTTTGATTTGTGCTGTGCATACACCAGTGATCAATGCGCACCAACATCAATTAAAAAAAAAGTCCAGCAATCATCTGCTTTATCTCAACGCTTCTGCTCCTTTTGATAGTGAATTCAACAATGCCCAAAAAAAAAAAAAATCTGTTGTTCTATCCTTAATGCTTTCAACAAAAAACAAAATTTCTGTTTTATATTTACCGCATGCAACAAAAGTTTCCTGTTCACGCAGTCATATACTGCTTTCCTCTCAGTGCGCATTCCTTTATATTAAACGTAGGCAACAAACATTTCCTCTATATTAAACGCAGGCAACAAACAGTTTCTTTCTGCGCTCATACATCGGATCAGGCCAAAGGAAGGACCCCATTCATGGAAACAGTTACGGAATGACCCAGGATTATAAAAACAACAACACAAAACAGTACCTCGATCCACGGCAGCAAGCAGTGATTTCATCGAGCAGCAGATCTCAACGCACCAGGCAAATTCGACATATTCTGCGATCATGTGCTACCGGATCTCTACGCTGGAGTATTAAAGCAATACATATGCTACCGGATCATGTATGATGGAGTATTAAAGCAATACATATCGCAGAAGCAAGCCGATTCATGCACCAGCAATTCCGCACCGGTTCACTGCACCAACAATACGCTGGTCCAGCATGCTCCACGCAGGTTTCTGCCACGCAGTTATATACTTCACACAACACGCAGGTTCACTCCAGATTCAACGCACAACCATCAACAACACCTCCAACATGCTCTGATACCACTTGTTGGAGATCAGATGCTCAGCTAAATTAAACAAAATACACAGCAAATCAATCAAGCACATCAAGACACAAGAATTAGCGTGGTTCACCCAACCAATCTGGGCTACGTCCACACAACATAGGCATCGGCAATATTATTAATCAAAGAGGAGATTACATAATTAAATCCTCACAACTCTCTCACCCTCATAGCAAACAATCCGAATGGTTGCTTGTTATATAGCAAAGAGGATCTAACTGCCTCATAAATCCTCTCAACTCAAATTTAGGATGCATTAACTCCCTCCCAACAAACTAGAGTTAATCTAGCAACAAAATTTCTATTGTTGTCACCTACAGAGATTTTTGCCTATCTTACTCCAAACAGAAAATATCAACATATACGTTCTTCAAATACAGTTTTTAATGGCATAGCAATCCTTTTAAAGTAGAAAAAAAAGAAAGAAAGGTAAATATGTGATATTTACGTGGTAAATGTATTTTAAGAATTTGGAATAGTTTGTGCCATTAAAGAGTAAGTGTCTATACACGACTAAAGATTGGTAATTTTTATTATTTAAAGTTGAAAGCATCTCATTCTACAAACTAAGAACATATTCATGTTATTTATTGAAAATATAAACTTTTTGTGTTTGTGGAGATATAAGGATTGAAGTGTATCTTAAAGATTAATGGCTTTCTAATGGCATGATTTTTATGAGATTTTATTTTTGTAAAAGGAGGGTGGCTATAGAGGATAATTTATGACTTTTGGATTTAGCCATTATCATTGTAAGAAGAATAGAATACTATAGTGAGACAATATTTTTTTTTCATTTCTTAAGCCATCTTGAAATTGAATAAAGGGATTCAAGGAAATTTTTGGTGGTGTATAATTTTTCGGATGTGTACACGTTGTTGTGTCTTGTGCCTTTTTTAGGCATTTAATTGTAAATTGTCATAATGCACATGGAGTAATAAGGTGTTAAAATCAATTTTATCATTGCATTGTCAAAATTGAAGGATAAATAATTCAAATGTATCCTTTAAACTTAAGTGTGAAACCTTTTTTGTTTTGTTTGCTAAGTTATGTGAGTCTCGAGATGAGTGCACACTTAACCTTTGGCTTGAGAAACCGCGACACAAGGGCATCTAAGTTGCCAAAATCACCCAGGGATCACACTTCACTTGGGCCGCACCAACACTTAATATGATTGGATTTTTGCTGACGGAGTTTTGAATCAATGACCTTAACACCACAAAGTGCCTTAAAAGTACACCTTGTCAGTGTCTATTCTATGCCTCATGGACAAAGTTAAGTGTGAAATGTATCATCAAGCCTTGCTTGAAATTAAATAAGGAGGTCAACTAATCCATCAAGGTCAATCATTGTAATCACATTTTAGGGTGCATGATTAGTAGCACCCAACACCCTAAGGTGACATAAAATCAAGAAAGCATGACATATAAGCATATAATTAAGTGAACAAATACAAGTGAATGTGACAAGTGAGTGTGAGAAAAATGGGTAAAGGTGGGAAGTGGTTACAAAACTCATCTAAGAAAATCAAGGATTTGCAAGATTATAACTACAAATTGCAAGAGAAAAATAAAGTATTAAATATAATATACGTAACAACTGGCTGATACATGACGATCAACAAATAATCTTCAAAGTGATATGGATATGAAGGATCACTTGATTGATGCACTTTAGATAAAATTAAGATAAAAGCAAGATCAAACTGATGATATGCTTGATACACAATCCATAACAAAGATAGACACAATTTGTGACACAAAAGATCTTGTCCAAACAATGAATGCGATTTATGATATAGATGGCTCATCTGGCAAGTTGATGACAATTGTGACACAATGGAGCTACTAGATAAAATTGATGGAACATAATACAAAGGACCTTATCGAAAAGTTTGATGCAATATATGATATAAATGAAATAATGACAAAATTGATGCAAATTGTGATACCTAAGATATGATGTAGATGGTCGATGCATCTTATAATATAGAAGACCTAATGGGAATGAAATATTGAAGTCAATTCATGAAAGAAATAATGATTGCAAATGAGTCAAAATGATAGAATCATTAAAGCAGTGAATGTGAAGATGTCAAACAACAATATCAAGAGATTTACAACATAGTTGTTAGACCTTGGGAAGAAATATCATTCAACAAAAATCAACATAGATTGGGATATACCAAAGAAAACAACTTTCATATTCCAGGATATTCCAAACCAATTTAGTCTGTGATTGTTGGATTTCTTGAAGAACTTAAGAGTATTGATAAAATGTGCCATCATTGTTAAAGAGATGGTCACATGGAGAGTTCATGTTTTGATCTCCATCCCTGTTTTCATTGTGGGAAAACAGATGATGTCGGGCTAAAAACTGGCTATGCCAATTAAGCCGACCTAAAAACTCATAATTCCCATCTCTTGGCCAAAAGCTCTTCCTTAAACCCAAATTTAGGGATATAAATCCCTTTTTAAAGCTTGTTTAAATTAAGTGAGAGGGTCTGCAAGGGTGGAGGATTTCCACTAAAACCACAAGATTCAAGAGCTTTGACTATAGCCATCAGATTCAAAAACTCTCTAAATATATATAAACATACGCGACCCAAACTATAAGAAAAACCATTGTAGCCTCGATTTTCTTATATACAAGCATGCAGGAGGAAATTTAAATTAAAGCCCTTACATTATTCGAGCTCCTTCCAATAGCCACCTTACAACCACAAGATAAAACCAAGCTTGGATTCCCCGACCTTTATTAACGTTCACAACTTCTAACTACCCGGGACACCTTGACATTCATTTGACACATGCCATGACCTGCTCTCTAGGTTTTAATTGGTTTTTGGTCCTTGCCTTTCCACATAATCCCTTATCTACGTCATCCTGGTGCTCCTCAACTGTGCCCTCAAGTGATCATGCTGAGATTTCCTTTCTGGGATGGTGTTAGTAGGTATGTAAGCCCTTGACTCCACTTGGCTTCCTTTTACTATCGTGCTACTATATTGTACTTGGCCACATGCCACATTTTCTCTATCCTTGTCACCCTAGTCATTTTCAAAGGTGTTCCAAGGTTTTACCTTCCGGGGGACAAACTTTGGGATTTCTCTGTCAATTGTCAGCTCCAAGCTCTGTTAATTGCTGATCCTGATCATTTTTATTAAAGCACTTACGCCTTCACCTCCAGGATGAGATAGACCCACCTGCACGCCACATGACCTCAGATTGTCACTGATTGGTTGGGCTCCCACATGTTATCCAAACGATTAGTCACTTGATGGTTTCTCATTAACATAACATTGATTTTATCTCTCAGCCTTTATTAACAAAAAACCTCTCGTTAATGCTTAAAAAACTAAGTATTGGTCGCTCCTCTGCCTATATACTTCGACTCACTCTTTATGATTTGGTCTCGACCCTTTTTGTATGCAAGCTCCACTTAAGTCTTGACCCTCTTTTCTCTTCGTCTTCTAGATTTGGATTCCACTGCTTCTGTTGTGCCATTGATGTACTCTAACTCAAAGGAAACTAGCTTTGTCATAGGTTTACCATCTCTATCATGTCTTTGTAGTGGACTTGTGCCCTCTTAATTCTTTATTGACTTTGGATCATTGATCACACAATCGATCAATGATCAAAAACCTTGCTCGTTCCACTATAAGAAAGGGTTTGGACTTGTTCTCAGGGTTTTGACCTCCTTTGAATTAACTTTGATATACGTTCTTGAATCGCTTTCCCTCCTGAGCTTATCTACTACAATCCTACAATATATTCGCCTTCAATCACATCGCAATAATAAACAAGGTTTGGCACACAAATTACAACATTGGAACAAAGTGTTTCCTCTATTTAAATATACATATAATGAACAAAGGCCTTTATTCTCAGTTCTGGCCTAGTTTACAACAAATTGGTCCTCTTGACCCTTTTGGCCTCGATTCTTTACTTTAAACACTCTTATATTCACATTCCTTACCTCTCTAACATACATGTTTTTTTGTTACATAATTACACAAAAGGATTATGAAACCATAATCCGGTTCAGATCCACTAATCACTTAACATATCCCTATTTACAGGTCCTCTAGATCCACATATCTTCCAAGAGATCTAACTAACCCGCAAACTTCTCTAACTCTCTCAAATATTCTCGAGATCTCTCCTAAAGAGTAGATCCGATTACAATATTCCTCATTCTCATCACATATGTACAATTATTTTAAAAACATAGGAAAATACATTTAAACTAATAATTTCACTTAATTAGGGAACCAAATCCCTTGGTAAATGAAACCCCTAGGTCTAATCAATTTTATTTTATTTATTTATTATTATTATTTATTGTTTATTATTATTATTATTATTATATTATTTATTTATTTATTTATTTTATTATTTATTATTATATTATTTTTATTTATTTATTTTTATTTTATATTTATATTTATTAATTTATTATTTATTTTATTATATTATTTATTTATTTTTTTTTTTTTTTTTTTTTTTTGTTTTTATTTTTTTTTTATAACTTGGAGGTTATATGCTCCTGCATAAACAAATAACTTCTTAGAAAAATGTCAAAAGGAGAAGCATGTTAAGAAGATACTTAATTATGGACAGATAAGTTCTTGGAGATTGAATCTACAGGTGAAGCAACTACATCATTCTTACTGCCTAGTCATAATAGAGGTAGAGACGCACAAAAATGAAGAGTCAAAGATGGTACTCTCCACACCTAAATTCAGGGAGCACAATGATAAAAGGAAACTCTCCTACACCTTTAAGGGGGGTGGAGGGTGATTTGATGAAGTACAAGATGGTTAGTGGTAAACAAAAAACCACCACAATATTCAAATCAAAATGGTTATTAGTCATCTAAAACCCACCACATTATTCAAAGCAACTTGGTTAGTGGTCATCCAAAACCACTGCATTATTCAACTTAAATTTGGTTAGTGGTAATCCAAAACAACCACGATGTTCAACTAAAGTTGGTTATGGTAAATCACAAACCACCAATTTCCATGGAAGATTATTAGTGGTCAATAAAGAAAACCACCACTTGAAGAATCTAGAGCCTTAGCTTGGATCTTTTTCAGAATGAATATTGAGAAACTTCTCACCTTGCACTTGACAAGGTGGGGTACTAAATATTAGGCTTCAAGTTTTGAAGTCTTATTAGTCAAACTTCAATAAGTATTTGGTCATAAATTGGGAATTCCAACATAACAATTGGTCTCCTCAATAGAAAATCTACAATCATTTCAATTATTCAATGGAAATTTTCAAAGATAATAATTGTTCACTTCCAAATATTCATATATTGGCATTTTTTCAGGTATATCTTCATCAAAGCTCAACTCAATAGCTTTAGATTGAATATGAAAAATGTTATTGATAAACCCATTTAGACTCTTGATTGAAGGGGGGAATGTTAGACTGTGAGTTCCTATACAGTCACAACGTCTAAGACCATATTGTCATGAGTTGTAATTCTTATTTTGATGAGGTGTTGTGACGATCCACTAATGAGTTGTCAGTAAGATCTAGAAGATCCAAAAGGCCAAATTGATGTATTATAAAATCGTATCTTGGGGTCAACACGATGTGTATGAGAATGGCCTTCTTCGCTACTTTTCTTGTCTTGGCTTGCTCACCTAATTCTTAATAGCAAAGAAGCCATCTCTTCATATATATATATATAAATTTAGAATATCTATGTAAATTTAGAATATCTATTTACAAGAAATGATCAATCACAAAAGAATAACCCAAAATAAGAATATTCTTTAAGGAAAATTCAATAAACTCAAAAAATCAATATTGGTACATTACAATACCCCAACTATCTAAATCTTGGAACTAGATATACCCAAGAAGAAACTCAACAATATCCTGATTTATTAAAAGAATTTCAAGATGTTTTTGCATGGACTTATTATGTTCTAAAAGAATATGATAAGTTTAATTTTTAGCATACAATACCACTCAAGGGAGGCACACAACCTTTCAAGCATAAGACAAGAATCACAAATCCAAAATTGAGACCCACTTATTAAGGTGGAAGTCGAGAAGATGAAATATGCTAGTATTATTTTCTTAGTGACATGTTTTAAATGGATTTATAATTTAATGGTAGTAAGAAAGAAGAGTGGTGAAATCTATCTCTATGTTGATTTTCAACACGTGTAAAAGATAATTATCCACTCCCGAATACGAAATTACTTTTCCAACATTTTATGGATTCTATATTAATGTCCATGCTTGATGGGTTCTTAGGATATGCTCAAGTGTTAGTTGTTGAAGAATATAAACACAAGACTGCTGCTATAACACCATGAGGAACATTCACATCTGCAAGGATTCCCTTTGTGTTGAAGAATGTTGGAGCTACATTTCAAAGAGACATTAATCATGCATTTAAGGACATGTTGTAGCAGCTACAACCACCCTCCAAAATTTTTCCTTAGCTTCGTTTTGGAGCCTCCCTACCAACCATCCTTAGGAGCATGCCTTGCATTGTCCAAGTACAAAGGCTTCAGTTGAGTTTCAGTGGCTTACCAGCTTGTGTGTGACAACTTGTTTACCTCCGCCCGCAGGCTGACATTTCGGAACTTGGTCATTTCTGGTTGTGAAGCTCACCTGGAAAATTGCGCAATTCTGGAGGGGAACCAACCTTCGCTATGTAAATTGCAAAATCCATCTAGGTTGCTTGTTGTGCTCCAGAAATTCTCAAAATAGCCAGGCAACCTTCCCTCTGGAAACTACGTAATGCAGCCCAACACTGGGCTTCATCTAAAAAATTGCACAATTCTGACTAAAAGCCAGGGCTTCAGCCGAGAAATTGTGCAATGCATGAGGGACAACCAGAATTTCTTAGCCCATAAACTGCACAAATGTCATTCCTAGGGTTGCAGACTGTTGCATGTGCTCCCAGGTTAACCGGTCCCCTTGAGGACTAAGAAATTTTGATTTGCATGCATGGGCCGTTTTTTTTCCCAAAAAATCAAAAAGCAAAAAAGAAAAAAAAAGAAAAAAGCATCCCTAGATCTTAGGGGTCCATTTTTAGCAGTTGGAGGTTACATGCAAAAGTCGTTTTTGAAACCTCCCGCCAAGTGTCACTTTTTCCTATATTTGTGGCATGCGTGTCATAAGCCTCGATCTTATCAAACTTATTTATTCAACACTTCAGAGCTCATTCCTTACATCAATCTTGGAGCTCTCACATCCCACATTGCATCTAGGAGCATTTGGCACACTCAACTTAGCTTTTTCTGGGTAAGTCTGCTTTTCATGTCTTTTGTTGCTTTTCTGTCGCTTTTTTCTATTTCGGTTTATGTGAGTGTTGTTTTCTTGGTTTCAATGAATGCTTGTTGTCATTTTAATGGATATTAGCTTGTAGAAGCATCGTTTCAAGTTTTTCATCGCATCTCATTGTTGTCGTATGCATGGCACTATTTCTGCACTAATAGTAGTCATTGCAGCGACTCGCTTCACACAAATGCTTGTTTTCCCATTTTCTGAATCTTTCACTCACTGTTTGCATGCATGATCATTCACTCTTGTTTGCACTCAGCTTTGCCATGCATTCATACTTTTCATGTTTTCAATCGCCCATCGGAGGGTCTGGGTTGCCTTGGCACGAACCTTGCCTTGCCCGACATGCAATTGGCATTTTTGAGAGTGAAACCTCTGCCTTCCTCCCAGAAATTGCAGAAAGTTGGCCCAACACTGGCCTCCATGCTTTATTTGTGCAATTTTGAGAGGTAGTGCCTTGCTAGCCCTGGAAATTGCGCAAATGCAGTTTGCTGGTTGCAGTCATTGCTGATTGAAATTGCGCATTGCATAGTTTCAGTTCTCAGCAGGCCAAGTTGGACTGTGCATTCCACAGTTTCAGCAGTTAGTCAAGCCGCTGATAGTTCAGATTGTTCTTTGTGTAGTTTTGGCAATCAGTCTCCTAACCTCTTGATGAAAATTGCGCAATCTTCCTAGTCAGTCACCCAGGTATGTTGCATGTCAGTCCTCAAGTTGTTTTGGTTTTCAATTGACAAATTGCTTACTACGAGTGTTGCTCTATCTCCAGGTATCACAGGTGTTTAGTTCCTCTCTCGAAAGTACAAGTACAATGGCCTCCAAGATAGTAGGGTCAAAGGACATTGTTGATAGTGCAACTGGAAATGCAGTTGAGCAAGTGTCTATGAGCTTGTCTATCTATGAAGACACCAAGTTGTTCATAGACAAGGATCAAGATGAAATGACAAGACATCAACGACACCTTTTTTAGGCGCATTAGAGGAAAATCTGGAAGACCGCAGGGTCTATGTCAACATTCACAAGTCTGGCTTGTACTGGATTGCATGCAGGTATTCCGCGTTTCCATGCACGGACATGATCCACTGGATTATCTTGTATATGAATCTAGAGACAATGGTGTTGAGAAGTGTTAGTGGAACACAACTTGCTACCTTTAGCGCGAAGGAATTTTGGGAGATGTATCACTTGCCACAGTCGGTGATCACGATGGATACAACCTTTAGCAGAACTAACAACAACGCAAACTCAAGAGATATCTTGAAGAGCTAGGTTAAAGAGTCATCCAAGTTTAGGACAACACCCAGCCAGGTTTACAAGATGAAGATATTGTGGAAGGAATATCAACTCTTGGTCATCTGTTCACACTTATTGCAGGTTGTTCTCCGAACGTATGTTTCGTGGAGTTATCATACAATTATCAGACCACTTCGTCACCGCGGTGTACATGATGATATTTGGTTAGGATCCACCTTTCATGTCGCATGCAGCGATGGAGGCATTGATCGACATAGAAGATTGGTATGCCTCACCCCTTGGCACCTTCATACGCATGTATAATGCGAAGAAGGCTCCGCAGGTTTTACCAAAGTTTTTCATGGATAGGCTCGTCATGCAAGAAGTGTCATATCACATCTTGATAGGGTTGTTAATGAGACTACATAGGAAGAAGAAGGCACCTTGGCCTGCTCTTCCTTTGTGGATCGGGTTATATGAGATCCAGAATCTCAAGCATGCTAAGGCTGAGATGGAGGAATTCAATAGATTCACCTTTGGCACCAGAAGTTTCAATTCGTATGAACCTCATTGCTTAGTGAAGGACCATTGTGCGAGAGTGCAACATCCTTGGATCCACAGGGTGTATCATTGGCCTGAGGAAGACCCATGGAGATATTGCTATCACTTTTCAAAGCTTAATGAACCGGTCAACATAATTGCAGAGTGGTTAGCAAAGCAGAAGGAAGCAACATCTCAAAGAGAAACATCATCAGCAGCAGTAGAGGGTAGCAAACTTGCGGGTGATAAGGGAAAGAGGAAGGTTGTTGACAACGCAGAGGCAGAGCAAAGTTTCTAGTTCAAAGCAGATCCACTTGCATTGAAAGTAGCTTTGGAGATTGAGGCTAAGAGGTGACAGGAGGATCACACAGAGGCAGAGGGAGAAACAAAGGATGGAGGAAACAAAAAAGGAGTTGCATGAGTTGAAGTGACAACTCATGGAAGAACAAGAGTTGCACATAAGAGAGAAGGAAACACAATAGGAATAGGTACAACAGGAGGTGCAACATGCATAGATTGATGAAACCGTGCCCATACAAGTTATAAACTCATTCGAACAGTTGGCACAGAGTATACAAGGTGAGTAATCGCAGAAGCAGGACTTGGCTCAAGAGATTGGACATATGCTAGAGCAGATGGACACAAATATGGTTCAACCAGAGTCAGATCAGGATATTGACCTCATGCCTCAGAACCAAGAGGTAACCCCACCGGCTTCACCAGATCTGGAAGTAGAGCAAGTCCCAAGCGATCAAGGAGACATAGAAATCCTTGAAGACAATTTGGAAGCAGAGATGCATAACATATCTTTTGACGAGTCACAACATAGAGTTGTGTAGTCGCACACAGTGCCTACTCCAAATGTCCATGTATCGCATGCACAGTTTGAAGAATGAGTGATTGTGTCTGATGTGCGCAAGCATCCAACTACATTGGTCGATGCTACCAAAGCATATGCCGAAGCCACTAGCTTGAGTGTTAGATTCTTGATAGCTGAGAACAAGCGCATGGCTAAGGAGTTACAAGCGGCCAAGCAGGGAGGAGAGCAGGTTATAGTATTCGCCAGATCAAAGTTGAGCAGAGTGTTACTAGATGAAGTATCGTCTCTCGAGACAATCACGCGGAAGTTGTACTCCAGATTCCTCACTGTGCATAAGTCAGTTGTCCATCTCAACAATTGGCAACAACACTGTGCTAGGAGTGCAAGCATCTTGTCAGATCTGCACACTGATGTCGATCACATGCAAACATGGACAATGATATACAAAGGAGCCCCGTTGCACTTGCTTAAGATGATGAAGCCAAATGTGGTAGAGTTGAAGGCATGCATCCAGAGTCAGACCTAGAACTATGAGGAACTCCCGCAGTTCATCACCAGTGTCCACGCATGCGATCCCATCCATTATCACAATCACTGAGGCGAAGTCTAAGAACCAAGTCTGACTGGAGTTGGACATGTACTTTGATTAGTTGATGTGCGTAGCCACCAACACAGACTTGGAGATCAACGCAAACATTATGCATCAGTATGTTACTAGTTCGGCTGCACTCAAGACTATGATGCACATGTTATCAGACGAGTTGGACAGAGGTGCCAAATTAGTGTACCCGAATGCAACTGAGGCAAGAGTTCACTTTCAGAAGGATGTCACCATAGAGCACGCGGACACCATAACAAACTAACAAGCGTGGCATCAATTCGCCATCGTCAATCATCGTGAGGATGTCAAAGAGTTAGTCTTCCCACAACTAGACAAGTCTTAGTGATGTATTGCATGGCTTACTCAAGCCTATTTTTGTCTAACATGGGTACATGTGCAGATTGTAATGTAAACATGTTGTAACAATGAAAGACCAAGTGTCAATAGTGGAATGTAACAGTCATGTAGTAGTTGAAGAGTCTTGAGGGTAGGTGAAGAGTCATAAAGGGGAATGTCAAGGGTTACCCCACTCTGTGCTATTTACAGAAGTGCATAACTCATTGTACATGCTTTTGGGAGCCAAGCTTCCTATAGGTGTAACTTAGAGAAAGCTTGGAGTGTATTTTAACGAGCCTTTACTTCTCCACAGTGCAGAGCTAGTACATCTCTTTGGAGGAGCAGGCGGCAGTGACTGTAATGTTCTGCTATCGGGGCTAGTGGAAGTCTCAGTTGTATGTATGATTAGATCTTTCACTTTCTTAATATAACATAACCAACACATTTCATGCATATGTTGTTATTGTAGTTCAGCTATCTTAGTTACTCTAATGATATATGTAGTCATTATTTATGCATGTATGTATGGACTATTCCATATGTGTTTGCATTAATCTTATCGAAGCGTGTTGCTGATATAACCCATCACTTTGGATCGTCGGCTATCATGCTTTCTATCTCACAATGTCTTATTGCTCGTGTGTTCCCTTTCAAGTTGCATGCTATCATAGGTTTCTAAGGGGCACACTTAGCCCCTCTTCCGTGTGTTAGAACCTTTCACGCACCTTCCTTGACTTGTTGCAAGGTCACACCCTTGCTACCAACAAGGACATCTTACTTACCTCTGCGCGCAACCGCAGTCAAGGCGATACCGTACTACCCACTGTTGGGACTCCTACTCCAAATGGTTTGAGGTCTAGTTGGGACTTTGATCCAGATTTAAACAGGAACGCAACAAAATACAGAAATAACCATATACACAAGATGCAGCGGAAATAATACTTCATTTCATTAATGGAAAATACCGAAATATGCTTACAACCAGAAATGGAAATAAACTAGCTAGGGCGATGGTAGCTTATCTCTAAGAAGAGATGTGGCGGCTACATGCCTCTCAACTGTTCTGAACTGTGTTACAATGAGGCTCGAAGGCCTATTTATTGTTGAGAAACAATGGAAAACCCTTCACATTCCAAAACCTAACCCTAGAAGATGAAATGCCAAATTGTGGGCCCCATTTTCTTTGGGTAAGTTGGTACATCAACTTCCCGGGGTCGCGAATTGGTCGTGTTATCTCTATTTGACGCGCATGATAGCCCGTTGGAAAGATCTCTCTGAGGACTACGACGGAAAAGATGATTTTTAGACAAAAAAATTGTTGATGGTAGATTTCCCAAAAAACGTCGTTTAGGGCCTCAAAACGGCTCCGGAAGTTTAGGACCTGAAAAACTACTAAAAATAGTAAACTGTGCTATAATTAAGGAAACTGAAAAAACTGAAAGAGACAGTTGTGGGGGTCCAAATGGGATAGGCGGGTGGCCACCAACATCCACCTGGATCACTGATGCTCCTAGTGAAGACTTCAAAATCATGTACAGAAAGAGGACCAAGCTCAATTCCAAACTAATCCTAAGCAAGGATTCAGATCAAGAGGTTATTATCTCCACCAAAGAGACACCTCTTTCCTCACTAGTACACTTTCTCCTACCACCTCGACAGCTTCATAGGATCAACAGCAAGTTATGCAAACCAGTACATCTACCACAGGGGAGACAGAAAAGAGCATATTTGATATTTTCAAGGAGGTTAAAGTAAGAAATGAAGCTCTGAAGATCAATACATATAATCAGTTATTGAAGCAGACTTCCAGTTCTCAAAGTAGACTGTTATCAACCTTTGAATCTGAGAAAGGAAAAATGTAGATGGCCTTCCTCCAAGCATAGATCCCATAGCCCAAGATAGCATCAGATTACAAAAAGACTTCATTTGAATTTGACATAAAGGACATACATCCCATTGATCAAATGGAGATGCACAAACAAACTAGTCAAATGATTTCATCTACACTCACTAACACTGCTATGAGTGTTTCTAAATTGCAGGTTACTTTAGCTAATGTTTAGTCACAATTGAAGATGGAGAAAGTCTCTTCACTTTCCAAAGATACAAGGATCAAGACTTTGGAGGACTTGGTGATCAAGATAGGATATGATCCTTCAAATATCAATGCTACGAAGAGCTCATAAGAAATAAGAACACTGACATAGCAGCATTGAGAAAATAGTTAAATTACCGGCCACAGAAGGCGCTCTAGCCAAATACATTAAAGAGATAGAGTCATAGAAGGCAGACATGATGAAGCTCATCATGGAATAGAATGTACAATTGAAACAAATGGAAACTGAGATGGAGAAAATAATCAAAGAAAAGGAGCAAGCTGCGAGAATGTCCATTGTCCCTTTGGAAGTTGTACCTCTTACAACAATTCCTACATCTACATCTTCTACAACAAACATAAGGAATGATGCAGAACAGTTGGCAAGTGCAGTGGAGAATATGTCTCTTCAAACATAATAAGTTAAAATATTGCAGGCTCAAGTCAATATTCTACAAGACCAGAAGGCAAAGACTGAAACTTTACATGCAGCAGAACTACAGAGAGCTCAAAACCATATAGAAGTATGGCATAAATCCACAACTAAGTCCTCCATTCGCCACACACTAGCTCGAGTTAAGGAAATTATGTGGAATAATATCATTGAAGCCACGAATGAAATCTGGCCATGTATCCAGATTATATTTGAACAAAAAGAGTTGATTGAGAAAGCCAATCAGGTTATTTCCACTATTAACAATGAGTTGGGAGATATGCCTACCATAAGCCAACAACATCATCAAGTTTATCGATTCCAAAAACAGATATGAGTTGGATGATTTGGGAGTATAAGACAGGACAGAGATGATTTTAGAAGTAAAGAAAGTGCTTACAAAGAAAAATTTGATTCTGCAGCTTACAGAGAAATGTCACAGTTTGGAAGTAGCAGTCAACATATTTTTCACCACAATAGAGGTATTAACAAAGAGGGGCCTGCCTTCTTTATTTGTAATTAATGAAAAATTAATGACCATGGAATATTATAAGAAAAATCTTACAGACATTGCAAAGGATACCACTAAGTCTTCCCACTTTAAAGGTGCTATGACAGGGAGAGCGTTTTTCGAAGCTATCAGTAACATTATGTTCATTCAGCATGAGATAATGCATATTTTTGTGGTAAGGCTTATATTTTCTAAATATACTGAGGTAGATGAGATCTACCGCAAGGCAACAAAAATCATCATCCCAGATGAAGAGCAGTGGGATAAACTATGTGAATTTCAAGATGAAAGAAAAGATTAGCTACTTCTAGCACAACACCCAAGTCATGGCAACTAAGAAACTGTTCTTCGCTCAAATAGTGCCAGACATCCAGATCACTTCACCAAATTCACCTTTTGCAGGCACATTACTCACTCTGTTATTTTTTAGTTAATAATAGATTGCCATGTCGATGTGGCATTCATTGTAATCCTTTTGGAAATATTGCTTAAATACTTCATTCATTCAAATTATTGAGGGTTGGTTCTTGATCATTGTAAGACTTCTTTTGAGCACTGTACTTTTTCCACGCTGCTGGAGTGTTAATAATACAAATACTTTCACAAGATTCTTGTGCTGCAATTTATTGGTGATGTTTTTCCTATTGTAACTGTTGTTCCTATTGTTTTTCTTTGTGTTATAATCATCTAAAAATCAAATTGTAAAACAAGAAATGTGAAAAATAAGATTTGTTAATTGAACACCTTATTTGCACTGTTTTTACAATCTGTATGTTTTCCTTCTGAAGTTTGATTGAAAAATTCTTAAATGCTTTTATATCATTACTGAAATCACCTCTTCTCCATTTCATAATTCACATTAAGGATCCAGTAAATGCAACTAGATTGCCTTGTGATTATTCCAACATATTTGAATCCATAGCCTAATGGAAAGTAAATAATTTGATCAGATCAACCAACCAATCCAATCGACCAAATTCAAACAAACAATCAAGCATAATCATAACTAGCCTAAAATCAATTTAAAAACCAAGTTAAATTATAAGAGCGATCCCTCTCCGAAGCCGGCAGGGCTAGATCCCAGCTTCAAAAGTGGTTTGATGTTGTCCAATGTGTTTACTCCAACAACCTCAAAAATACAGAACGATAGCAAGACTACCTGTATCTGACAGCAAGGACAATATATTTGTAGTAGTCGACATGCTCACTAAATATGCCCATTTTGTGGCTATCAAAAAAACTGACATAGCTAAGCAAATTGCAGAGATATTTTGTAAAAACGTATACAAACTACATGGGTTCCCCAAAGTCATAGTAAATGATACAGACGCAAGGTTCAAAGGAAATTTTTGGAGAGAATTTTTCCACCGAGCAGGAATATCCCTCAACATGAGTTCAGCCTATCACCCCCAGACACATGGTCAAACTGAAGTCATAAATAAATGCTTGGAAACATATCTTCATTGCTTCGTAACTAACAAACAAAATAAATGGACTCAATGGCTACACCTAGTGGAATGGTGGTATAACACCACCTACCATATGTCAGCTAAAATGACACCTTTCCAAGCTCTCCATGGTTATGAACCACCTAGATGGAAGGACTTTGCACTACTCGATTCTAAGGTTCCAGCAGTCAAAAACCACTTAGAAGAAAACCAAAGAATCATTAACTTATTAAAGGATAATCTAATCATGGCACATAATATAATGAAATAGCAAGCCAACCAACAGCGCACTGAAAGAGAGTTTGAAGAGGCAGATTGGGTCTTTGTTAGGCTTGAACCTTATAACGAATTGTCATTAAAACAACAAGGAAAAAATAAAATATTATGGGTTGTATCAAGTAATCAAAAAAATAAGTAGTGTAGCTTAAGGGGGTAAAGTTGCCAGATAAGTGTCAAATCCATAATACTTTCCACGTATCAAATCTCAGAAATGTACGAAGGAAAAACCAGACAGCTCAAACGGAGATACCAGAGACCGATGAAGAAGGAAGAATTGTCCTAGAACTGGAAGGTATACTCGCTACCAAGGAGAAGGTACTACGGTTCAAGACAATTAAGGAATACCTCATCAAATGGAAGAAATTACCAGAGGAAGATTCATCTTGGGAGTTAGAACATTTTCTTCATCAACACCTACCGATGCCTATGCTTTGAGGACAAAGAATTTTTAAGGGAGAGGCAACGTTATGAATTAAATATTCATAACTAAATATATGGAATTAAATTAAGTTAAA
>APFE030300152.1:0-10960 GCA_000404065.3 Pinus taeda
TAAGAGATGAAGTCAATGAAAGAAGCACAACCATCAAGAAACTCAGAGATAGATCCAGTTACTATGAAAGTCTTGAAGCCACGATCCCCTCGCTAAAAGAAGATCTTGAAGAATCGAAGAAGCAGAATAAAGATCTACTCCAAGCTATTGAAAAACAGGAATCACAGCTGGAATGTGCAATGCAGCAGGATGTGAATGAAGGACAAGAAAAGGAGATTCTCAATCTGAGACGTCAATTCGAAGAAGAAAGAAATGTTGGAGAAAATGTGAAGAAGCAGTGTCTTGAAAAGGAAGAGCAACATCAAGTTGAGGTAAATATCTTGAAAGGTAAATTAGAAGAAAAGGATAAACTATTACGATTTCAAGATAGTACTAAGATCTTGTATGATATTCTTAGTAGTCAAAGGTCTCCTGCTATCAAGACTGGTCTTGGTTTCCATGAATCTGTTGAAGGAGAATCTAGCTCACAAGGTGAAGCAAGGAACTCTAACGAGAAATCTAAAATGATCAACAAAGAGATGAGAGGTCAACCCCATCAACAATCAAGGAAAGAGATTCTTCAAAGAAAAACTTTTACTCCTAACTATGGTTATAATAGTCGGCCATTTACTCAGATGAATAATATTGAATGTTATGAATGTCATAATCTTGAACATGTTGCAGCTAGATGCAGAAGAAGAATGGTTCAAACAGAAAGATCATCACATTCCAGGTACTTTAATGGATATTGTTTTTCTTGCAATATGTTTGGTCACAAGGCTGCTGATTGCTACAGGTGGAATATGAAACATGTAAGATGTTATGCACGTAACAAGCTTGGACATATAGCAAAGGATTGCAGGAACAAAGTATGGACATCACACCAAAAGGAGAAATCATCATCACACTTGAAGATATGGAAGAAGAAGAAAGTTCAGTCAGAAAGATGTAGCACCGCACAATGTACTCAGATGCAACACATCACAGACATAACTGACTCAGGGGGAGCTGAAAGTGTACAACTTCAGTGTCCTAAGTCTCATACGCAAGTTTCATAAAGGAAAGTCACGTATATACGCGAGTTAGACACTGCAAAGTCGCGTATATTTCAGTCTGAGGAAAAGCAATGGGGACAGGCTCAGAAAAGGGGTTTGATATGATTCAGTCCATTATTTTCTCTATTGGTTAAAAGTTACAGTCTGCTGAGGATGTGTGGAAATGTCTTGATACTTGTAAGATGTTTAGGAGTGTTTTGATCCTAACTTTTTGATGATGATGTCTTGATGCTTATTGCTGATATGATCAGATCTAACAGTAAACAAATCACATAGGTTTAGGGGGAGCATATGCTTTTAATGCATTGTTGGCATTATGGTTAATAGTCCTTGGTGATGATGCTTATATGGATAAATGATTCATCTTGCTATGATATGGTTATGAGTTGTTCAGATGACTCTTGGGGTTATATAGTTGATATTTAGATCATATTTGCGGTTGATTCTCTAATGGTGCTTACATGGTGATCTTCATAAGGATAAGGAGAAGTACATAGCTTGAATTCACTTGACGATGAGTCACTCATATGCTATTGTCGCCATATGCATAAAGATCATATATTACAGATATGATGCTGGATTCCTATTGTTCTTAGCAAACATATGGATAAGGATTGTGGCTGGATACATGGATGATTATTCAAAGTTGCATTGTTGGAGATATGATAATGATGAGTTCTTACCTATATAATGATAGGTTGTTTCGTACATATGTTGATTCATGCAGATATTCCCAATTGATGATACTTGGTCCATGCAAATCTGGATGACTATGGTGTTTCTCACATATGATAGAATGATTCTGTATATACAAAATTCTATTCAAAAGGATGAGTTGATACAGACATACCTTGATGATTCATGCACTAATACAAGTTGCTGGTGACAGATGCTTGGGAGCAGATCATAGAGTGTCGTTGCTGATGTTTATCGTGATCTTATTTAGGTGTTTGGTCTCTATTATAAATGTCATGTAAAGGTCATATCAAGACTCATGATGTAATAGTGTGTCTCTATCTATTGTAGTCACTTGATGAAATATTTCAGTCATGTCAAGGTCATGTAACGGCCTATCTTGGTTTCCCCACTATGCCTGGGATGAAGATGTAATGTTCTTGTTTATCATGATGTATCCCCACTTGGTTGGGAAATGGATGTATGTCTGAGTCTTTGGTGATAGGAAGGTAATTTATGATGGAGTCATGTTCTTCTTGTAAAACATATTTTTGCAGAGCTTGCTTATAGTCAGGGGGGTCATGAATAGCACACTTCACCAGAGTAGAGACTTCAGCATGTACTCAAAGGAAGCATGGACAGAGTAGTACACCTTGGAATATACAAAGGGGGAGCTCATTCAAAGATTTCAGCAGGTACTCAGGGGGAGTATGGACAACGAAATGCATATCAAGGAAAGAGCATATCTTGGTCCGCCCTTTGCCCTTGATGTCAAAGGGGGAGAGTGAGTTGGTATTATTGCCATCAAGTCTAAAGGGGGAGATTGTTGGCATTATGAGACAAGTGTTGTCCTTGATGGCAACACATAAAGGTGACAAATAATAGTGCAACAGGCCAGCAGCAAAGATTGATGATCAGCCTCTTAGAATGGAAGAAAATAAGATACCCGCAGGTGATCCTAAGAGAAGCTGCGGACCCGCAGGTACGCCGACCAAGAAGTGCAGACATACCCACAAGTTCTCCGTTCAGAAGGTGCGGACCCCAGTTCACTCACTCCAATACAGAGAAACACGCTCACGTGGGGTTTCTTATGTTTGGCCCTTGGTGTTTAGCCCATCATTGTTTGATCCTATGGTTTTGGTCTGTGGTATTGCATCCAAAAGTGTTGAACCCAAGGATTGGATCCTTGGTATTGTTTCTCAATGGTTTTGGTCCATGGTTTGAGAAAGGCCTAGACTATAAAAATGGGAAGGAGATCATTTGGAAGAGCAGACTTATGGGTTGAATATCTTAAGGTGATCTAGATCTGGAATACTTGTTATCGGTTTTTAAAAGCTAGATCTAAATCAAGGTGAAATTGAAGGCGAATCTATTGAAAAGTCATGGTCTCTCAGGCGCATGATCAGATCTGTGGATCTGACTATCTGTGGCACATTGGAGGAATATTATTTTGGTTCTATTCAGAGGTACATAGCTGATCAGCAGTGTAGGTGCAAAGGTACGCAGCACAGCAAGAGGCGCAGGTGCGGGGGTCTGCCGTGAAGTAGAAGGCTCCAGTGTGAAGTATGCACCGCAGAGGAAAGCACAGTGCGGAGGTACAAAGAGGCACACAAGGATCAGTGCGGAGGTACGCTATCAGACGGAAATGATAGGTGCGGATCTGAGTTGAGGTACGCAGTCCAGTAGAAGGATAAGTGTGGAGGTACGCTGTCAGGTAGAAGGATCAGGTGTGGATCTACGCAGTCTAGGCACAGAAAAGTTGCGGATATCTGCAGGTTTATTTTAGTGAAGTTGCAGACCTGTTTTGAAATATTTGTTGGTTGCCTTTTATCTATTGCTGCAATGTCTTGGTTTTAGATTTTTGGTATTAGTTTTCTATTTACAACATTCTAAGAAGTTGGGTGATTGCTTGGTTGATCATAAAAGGATATTGGGTGATTCATATGTACTTGTTGATTATTTGATGTTAATGGGCCCAATATGAAAATTGGATGAAATGTGGCCTTTCAAATTATGTGTTGTGCTTTAGATGTATCCAGCATGAAAATTAATGAAATGTGGTACCCGAAGGAGAGAAGATTGTAGGCCGACGCCTATGTACTAGTATCATAGCTAGTATAAGAGCTAAGGGGGTGGTAGCTCCCTTCCAGTAGTAGTTGAAATCTTTGGAGCATTGTAGCAGGTAGCAGCCTGCGTACTAGTAAATGGATCGGCTAGTACAAGAATTATGGGGGTTGTAGCTCTCTGCAGGTAGAAGCCTGCGTACTAGTATAAGACTGCACCAATACAGAATATTGGTAAAAGATCTTTTATTAAGAAGATATTGAGGTGACTTCCAGGTGGTTTTCCCAATTGGGTTTCACTTATTCATGGTGTCCATGTGTGTGGCTTATGTTGAGATCTGTTCTATTTTACTGCACCTGTTTACTGTTAATATGGTTGATAATGTTCTAATGCACTCATTAAGGATCAACTAACTGAATTATAAGAAGTTGTGGAAGTAGCATATATGAATCTGAATATGGAAATGAAAAATTTTTATTGATGAGATAATACTGATTCACCCCCGCCCCCCTCTCAGTATTATTTCCAACAACTATGACATGATTCAACTTCCTAATGATAGTTAGGAAGTGGAACTGAAAAGACAAAAGCAATTTGACCTTCCTTAGGAGCCAAAAAACCTTCAGGAGATAACCAACCCTTCTAACTACCCAATACTTGAAACAAATTGATGTTTTGTTGATCTATACCCACAGTCACTCCCATTACAAGCCATGCATGTGAATAAGATCCTCCAATTGCTTCCAGAGGAAGGCATGCATGCAGCTATGGCATTTTTCAGGATTCTGTTCATAGAAAACATAACGAAAAATCTAGAAAACATAATTAACACCAACATAAGGTTAGTAATGAAAACACATGATCAAGGACTTGATCTGACCCCTACTAGCCATGATAGCTATTTCGTTAGACATATCATAAACATGAAATCTACAGGTCATAACAATAGATTTGAACATGGGGATCTCATACTTAACTAAGAATCATTAATGAGGATTGATATCTCCTCCCAATAGCTGCATTGTTATCTATTCAGCCATTCATTGACTATTATTTCATCTACTAACAAAAACATGATGAGATCCATACATCCACATTATCATAGAACATGCTAATAACCAACAAATAACCATAGATATATTAATGATGAAACAACTATTAAAGCCACATAATGACAAGCACATTTTCTCATGAAAGGGCACTCGAAAAGTGCATGTCCAATGCTACCCCATGAAACACCACCAGTAGGGAAAGAGACAACAAAAGCACCTGGAGCTGAGGAATGTAAGTGTTCATATTGGAATTGGGCATATTATATGCCATATGTATAAATGTTAGTTTGTAAATTGTTGACACATCAGTAGCCCTAGTCAAAGTTTGTAAATAGGGTCTAGATGGTCCTTTTTTACATTGACTCATGTTTGTAATAAAGTTCATGATTGTAAATAAACTTTTGGAGGTCCAAAAGTCTTTCTGTTGGGAGGTGTGATCCCAAATGGATCTTGTATGTCAAGTTAGAATATTACCATATGTTGACGACGAAGATAGCTCTAGGTGAAAAAGTTGTTCTCTATTTGTGTAGAGTTTGATTGCCCAATTAATTGGAAAACTAGTGCTAGGATGAAGGGTTTAACACATTGATTTTCACGATGTCTCTGGATTTTTGTTTGGCCTATGAGTGATGGAGAAACCATCCATCCATGTTGAGGTGTTGAAGGGGCCTTGCTTGACATGTGGCATTTTTGCAATTAAACATGTGGCACAAATCTCATCTCCAGGTTCATACCTCAGTTGCATGGTGGAAATTTCAAGTCTTGATTGGTTAAAAGGTGCATGGTAAGATTTTAGGGCTACAAACCAAATGTTAAAAACCTAGGGACAAAAATTATGGTGTTAAAGTATATTACAAATCCAAAAAAAGGCACAAAGGTTGTGGTAAAACCTATGTGCTAGAAGTTTGGAGTGAAAATTTAATGTGATATTACAACCGTAGTGTTAAACCTATAGTCCATAAGTATGGCAGAGGGAATACATAGTGTTAAACCATATAATGCATAGAGGGTTGGTGAAACTACCGAGGAATAGTTGTGAAGCCACCAGATGTGACCACACTTGAGACCGCTGATATAACCTAGAGTTGAGACCGTCGGGAGAAGAGGACATTCAAAATAGGTGAATGAGGTGGTAGACCAATGGAGCATAGTAGGGGCCTACAACGGATTCACATCATCACATGTATATGTAGTCAGTTGGCATGAAGGTGTTAGGCACTATGTACATCTGGATTTCCAGAACCGGCGGAGTTAGTTGGTGACCTGTCTACACGACACCATGTCATGATGCTCTGGTCCAATGGGAAAACCCATGTTTTAAATAAATATGCACCATCGGTCTATTCATGAAATGAGTTTATATTAAGGTTTTCAGTCCAATAATAAAATACCATATATTAAATTACGCGCCTGACATAATAGGTAAAGACATTAAATTTTATATGCCGAGACCTTGTACATTTTGTAATTGCACTATAAATTAAGTTTTGGCCAATAAAAACTACAGGAAATAGTTTATGAGCCAATATGTTATGTTTTGGATAAGCGCTAAAGTTAAATGTGCTTGAAATAATATTTGTTAAATAGCTAAAATCTAAAGTTAGAGGTTTTTAAAATTAGGCTTATAACAAAGTAATTCTAAACTTAGCCTCAGACAACCTTATAAATGCACTAAGTGAAGGAGCATTCATGGGGGGAGAGGCATGGGAATCCAAAGATTTCCATCACGAAGCCTCGTGTTAGAAGAGAAGAGAGGTGTTTTAGAATCTGATCAAGTCTCTTCCATTTCTAGAGGCAAAACCCTTCAACAAGGAGATTGCACTTCATTTTTGAACCTACAGTTCAGTGAAAGAAGCTTCAGGGTTAGAGTTTCAACATTTGTTTATAGATTCTCTTTTGAGCATTTCTTGGCCATCCTTGAGCCTATTTAGGAATGGAGACATGCACTGGAAATCCTTTGCATATGACTTTATTTCTATAGTGACTAGCAGTGGCTACAAGCACAGATCAGCTGGCACAATCACATGTAAAGAAACTCTTGAAGCACTTCTAATAGAACAGTTGCGCATTTTGAGGCAGACCCAGAGATGTAGTCCTGGAGGGATGAACTCTATCATCAAATTATTACCTAGTTTTCGTCTTTTGATTTACTGCTTATGTATCATTTAATTATGATCTTTTAAAGCATAAAGACAAATTAATATTCCACTTGCATTTCTCATTTATGAAATTTGAAGTTCATTGTTAACTTTCACTAAGTTAATCGCCTACCAGTCCCATTTTAGTCTTGCAAATTTTTTTTTAGAGGACAATCAAACTTCCACATTATCATAAAATATGCTCATAACCAACAAATAACCATAGATATATCAATTATGAAACACCTATTAAAGTCACATAATGACAAGCACATTTTCTCTTGAAAATACCAAAGGAAAAGAAACTCTTATTAACATGTGCAAATCCAACCAAGTCAGGGACTTCCACATACCACCCGCCATAGATTGTGCTAAACAAAATCTCTCTTTGAGCCAATCACCCTTGCACCATATTCCAAGCATGAATGTGGGTTCTCATGAAACCAATAAAATGAACCCAAACAAAGGCTTCGAGAGGCCAAGCCACCTCAACCCTCAACTAGTGATTCCACCTCATAGTTGGACATCACTAACCATGACCAAATCACTCTCTAACGAAGCTATTAAGGGATCCAAATAATTTGTTCCAACCAAGGCTTCTAGGATTAGTAACTCAACTCACCAAGCACTCTAGAGTGTTTTTCCAACCAAGGGTTCCAGTACTAGTAACTCAACCGAAGCTGTTATGGGGCTCCAAGAGCGTTTCTCCAACCAAGGATTCCATGAAGTAGTAACTCAACCCACAACCATAAGGAACATGAGAAACAACTAGAAAAAAAGGGAGAAACCCACAACATCATGGTTATCCAAGAGATGGCAAGGCAAGGAAAAACCACTATCAATTCATAAAATACTTCATGCCATTGACAGATCATGACCAAGAAACCACATGCATGTGCCATGCATTCCAAAAATATAAAGGAAATCATACATGCAACTTGATGTAGCTAATAATATTGTTGTCCTCTTACAATTTCCTACTTTTCCTTTGCCTCCTTGCTACAAATCCCAAGTACGCCACACTCCTCCAAGAGTGCTCTAATAAAAATCTAATTGTCCAAGAGTATGAGAGAGAGAATAAAAGAGAGAGCTTCAAGCTAAAACTGACAAAAGATTGAACTGAAAAAAAGTCACGCACTGATCCTTAGAACCCTTTTAATCATCAAGGCCTCTATTTTCTTCATTTACATTATTTTCCTTCATTTTATTCCTCACATGAAACCTGTGACCATTCACCTTCCTTTTCTCTTATTTTCAGTTATTTTCATAAATAAAATTCTAATAAATGCCACATTCCTTTCCAAATCCTTTGCCAATTCCCTTACCAATTTCCATAGCCATTAATTAATCACAATTGATCCCCATCACTATGTTTTCCCCAACATTCATCTTGGAATATGTCTCCCATGATCTTTGTCATTATTTTTCCTTTATTAAATTTTGAATAGGGTTGTTATATGACCATCCTACTTAGGGAAACACCATCTCAGTGTTCAATGACACATACAACCATCAAGATTGATAAAAAGAAAAACATACTTCCCATGGAGCTTTATAACTTACATCATTTTAGTAGTTACAATGATCAACTTGATGAGAAGAAACCAACATAAGAAACATGACAATCATAATGACATGATAACTGTACAACTTATTTGAGCTTCATGACATAACTCGTGGTAGTATTTACATGCATATGCATATATACATATGCCAAAACACCGCACCAAAACATATACCAAAACTAATTCGCTCAATCAATGAATAAAGAAGAATTCATAGCCCGCATCTGATCATTCATATCCCATGTAGCTTCATTAGGCCCAAAGTGCTTCCATTGCACTTTATCCTGCTTGATTGCTCAGTTCCAGAGAGTGAGCATCTTTCTATGCAAAATGCACTGAGGTTCTAGCTGGAACTCTCCTTGTAGGTCAAACTACAATACAGACTAGCCAATCAAATGATCAACATCTTTAACATACTTCTTAAGTAATGATATATTGAAAACATCATGGACTTTCACTATAGGAGGAATCGCAAGTCGATAGCCTACTGGTCCAATCTTTTCAAGAATCTCGAAAGGCCCAAAAAATTGAGGTGCTAGCTTGGCACCTGATCCAATATTCTAGGGTCTCTTCTTGGGATTGATGTGCAAGCACACCTATTCCCCAATGTGAAACTCCTTAAAAATGTTGTTTTGATCTGCATAACTATTTTTTCTATCATGTGATGCCTTTAGATTCTTCTTGATTACCTGCATTTCTTGTTCCATATTTTCCAACATGTTTGCATCAATTAATACCCTATTCACTGGATCACTCCAATTGATGGGAGTGTTACAACTTTTCTGATAGATTTCCTCAAATAGACTCATCCTCATTGACTCTTGATACCCATTGTTGTAAGTAAACTCTACCAGTGGAAGGCACTCTTCCCACTTTCATTGTTGATGCATAACATACATCCTCAACATGTCCTTCAAAATCCTCTTGACCCTATCATTTTGTCCATTTCTCTATGGATGATTGTCTAGTAATTTAGTGTCCTAAATTTCTCTACATAAATTATCAATCCGAGTATCGTAAATTGATGAAGTGTGGTGTACCATATGTGCTTAGTTAACCTTTTTTCTTACTTTGTTTTTTTATAGTTTATGTTGTTTTGGGGGGTTTTGTTTTTTTATGTTAGAATCTAGTTTCTAAAGAAAACAGAAAATGAAACAACTCAAAACTTTGAATAGTTAGGTTAATCTAAGCCAAAACAATATCTAAGAAAAGAAAGACAGAAAAACAAATCAAGTCCCATTCATAACTTCACATTTCGCCAATTTCATTCTTAAGGAACTAAAAAGACTCAATGATACATGAACTTATGTAATGAGTATCTTACTAAGAAAAAAGAAAGAATCATGTAAAGAAAAGCTAGTCTATTGTGTTCTCTATGCTCCAATTCATCGACCGGAAAATAGGAAGACTACTTTCTTGGAATATTTTGTCAAGCATAAATTACACAGTTAGATAAATCTACAATCAACTGGTTGAACACACTTGCATGAATTAAAATTGCATGAATGGAAAATCTAAACTATCACACTTGAAAGCAATAAAATGAAAAGAAAAGCCAATTACCTCACCTATAATCACAATATTTTGCCAATTAACTTC
Source organism: Pinus taeda (assembly GCA_000404065.3). Classification (NCBI taxonomy): domain Eukaryota; kingdom Viridiplantae; phylum Streptophyta; class Pinopsida; order Pinales; family Pinaceae; genus Pinus; species Pinus taeda. The sequence goes on from APFE030300152.1 coordinate 10,128, forward strand.
TAAAACGGTGTTAAGCAAAGGCCTCGGAAATATCATCATATAATATGAAATAAATGACATCTAAACTATATAATTGCACACTAATGAAAAGAAAAGCCAATCATCTCACCTATAACACAATATTTCGCGAATTAACTTCTAAAATGGTGTTAAGCTAAAGGCTCCAGAAATATCATCATATAGCATGAAACAAATGACATCTAAACTATTTAATTGCACACTAATGAAAAGCAAAGCCAATCATCTCACCTATAATCACAATATTTCACCAATTAACTTCTAAAATGGTGTTAAGCTAAAGGCTCCAGAAATATCATCATATAGTATGAAACAAATGACATCTAAACTATCTAATTGCATACTAATGAAAAACAAAGCCAATCATCTCACCTATATTCACAATATTTCGCCAATTAACTTCTAAAACAATGTTTAGCTAAAGGCTCTATAAATATAATCATATAGCATGAGAGATTAATCTAATAAAAAATACAAGAAACATGTAAAGAAATCTAATCTAAAATCAACTGGTTGAATACAATTTCATGAATTAAAATAGCATGAATGGAGAATCTAATCTATCAAACTTGAAAGCAATAGAATGACATAGTTGAATGAAATCAAAGAAAAACTTCAAAACAAAATCTACTCTACCTTACATTCTAATGTGCTCCATGACATCTACTTCACATCTCCTTCCATGTTGAGAACATCAAAGCTTTATTCAATTTCTTCAAAATTACAAAGTACAACAAAGCTCTCCAAAGCTTTCCAAAGCCATTAAAGAAGAACTACAAACTCCAAGCTAAAAAGCTACCAAAAAGCTACAAGCT
>APFE030300157.1:0-14849 GCA_000404065.3 Pinus taeda
TGACAGGTTGGACCTTTGTATGACTATGAATGAAGACAAGTAAGCAAGAACATAACATTGACTACTCAGGGAGTGGTCACAGGCATAAATATATCATAGAACCTGGTTGTGGATTTGAATACGGGCACTCTCCTACTAGAAGGTTGATCAATCACAATAAAACAAATTTGGGAGGATGATATGTTAAGTGAAATAGTGTGGGTCAATTAGGTGTGGGTATGTATTGTGTTGGTTGAGATCCACATTCAAACCCCGATAACTTTCCGGTCGAATTCTTTTTAATTATTCATATTTTTCATTTTCACCAATAATTAAGAAGTTGGTGGTGTACATTTTGTAGCAATATTGTTAGAAAAAGGCATTCTAAAGAAGCACACCTTGAAAAGGGCCTTTTGTAGAATGATTAATTTATATATGGTTTTATATGGTTTTTGGGCTTATTTCTAAGAAAAAATGGATTTTGGAAGAAGCATGATGATCAAGCTTAAGTGGTGAATAGTCCTATAGGCATGAAAATTGTTGACAATGTATTTTTGATGTTTAGAATCCATCTTATGTTTTTTTAGAGCTTATGAGCATGTTGTAGTTGATTTTGAGTATATGTCATGAATATGTTCCAAGAAGGGTTTTATGTGACTAGATTAATAAATAGGTTGGAATAGAGCTTGGATAAGGTATGACAGTTTGTTGACATCAATATGACAATGACAATTTAGTTTAAATATTTATATTGATTGAAGAGAAGATGGATCCATTTTGAAGGATTTTGAAAAGAGGTCCACAAGAAGTTGAAGAAGAGGGTGGGTGCCTACAACAAGTTGAAGCTTGGATATCATAGAGGTCGGAGCCTCAGTCAAGTTGGAGCCTAGAGCAAGTCGAATCCTACATATCACATAGGCTGGTGTCTCAATCAGGTTGGAGCCTAGAGCAAGTAGAAGCTTGCTTATCTCTAAGGTTGGTGCCTCAATCAGGTTGTAGCATATCACAAGTAGTTTCTTGCATATCTTGGGGGTGGGTGCATCCAACATGTCGATGCCTACAAATCTATGTAATGAATTGAAGAAAAAGAAGAAGAATTCCCAGGTGTCCCAACCTTGTAGATCTTGTGCCAAAAAAGGATGATGCCTCCAATTCCACCTAGTTTTCTATGAGTTTCTCTTTGATGTCATATTTTTTTGTTATTCAATTACAATCCTAAAAAAATAAATAGAATATATGTAGATAGTTGTCATGCACAACACATGCATTTACAATTTATTTTGTTTCAAATTATTAAACTTATGAAGAAATCTTATTACAAACCAATAGCCTTTAATTCTATTAATAATCTAATTTCTCAAGTTGCACACCACTTGAGACAAAACTAATAACATATATAAATTTTTGTTACTAATAAAAATACTTAAATTTAATTAACAAAAAGTTATATAGGAAAATAACGAATTTGATACCTCCAATCATCTCTAAGTTTGTATACGCAATCTATGTGTCTTTGGTCCAAAAAAACATATCACTTTAAATCATTATTTTAAAAATATATCATGATTTATATTTATTTTTAAACTTATTTTATTATTCTTTGTTAACAAAATAATAAATAATTTTTCTTTCATTCTAGAAACCGGATATCTTCAATCCATTGATCTAACTAATAAAAAAATAAATATTTTTTCTTTTATCGTGGAAACCGGATTATTCTCAATCCATTGAGCTAACTAACCAGATTTCATTTTAAATAATTAATAAATGTTGTCTTTTGAACGTTGTACTTGACCGAAACGCGTTTTATATATGATGCAGATAAATATTAAATTAATTTTATAAAAAACTAAAAATTAATATATAATATTTTTTTTTTTCCAATAAGTGTAAAATAGATGGCCATGATGTGTACTATTAAGGAATGTGATATAAAAGTCATTACTTTGAAAGTTTATTGAACGAAAAGCTCATTCTACATCCCAGTTTGATGTGTAAGGATGTCCCTCTATTATCAAAGTTGAAATTTTGTTCATATCTGTCAAAATAAATTTTTAAAAAAATCTAAAAATTAAAAGAAAAACTATACAAAACATTGAATAAATATCAGTGCATAAGAAAATTTGAACTTGAATAAATTGGATCCCTCTCGACTCATTGAATCGAGAGGCTCATTCTACAACCCAATATGATGCGTAAAGATGTCTTTCGTCATCAAAGTTGAAATTTTGTTCATATCTCTCGAAATAAAAAAATTTTAAAAATCTAAAAATTAAATAACTATACAAATCATTGAAATAATGTTGATTCATAAAAAAATTGCACTTAAACAAATTGGATCCCTCTAGGCTCATATTAGATCCATTTAAGATGGATCTATGCTGGTAGGTAAAAGTTTAGTCATGTTAAGGGCTAATATGGCCCAAAATGAGTGCAAGCTCCAGATGATTTTGACAACTTAAATGTCCTTGCATTACAATTCTTAAATACCCTATGTCATAGATTCTAAAACAAAAATTATATGCATGATTTCATCTCACCACTCATATCACATCACTTCACAAAAAAAAATATATAATATTTCTGATTTTCTAAAAAATAATTTAATTATTTAATATAAATAATTTTATACTATTATTATATTTTATTTTATTTTCTTAATTGTGATTTCACATATTACGATCTTTTTTGATTGGTCCACGGAGATTCTTTATTTGTACTCACAATTTTATAATAATATTTCTATTTAGATTTACTTTCGTTTATATGATTTTCTTATTTAATTTGGAGTGGTAGAATATTTTAATATTATTAAATCAAATATTTAATAGATTAATTTTTATAAATATAATTCTCTCCCTTAATCCTTTTGTGAACTAGTGTATTTTTTTTACGTAATACGGAAATAAATAAATAAAAAATATGCACCACTCATTTTGCTTTCTTTCTTTTATAAGAATCGTGTAAGATAAAGATATCCATTATTGAGACGGATATTTCATTTTAAATTTAATAAAACATAAAATGCATTCCACCCACCAATATTGTTACATTAAGAATTATAAAATCTATACAATGTGACTAAAGAATCTTCTTGGTGGTCACATACATGATGTGAGATAGAACTTTAACTTAATTAAAATTTTAGACATAATATCACACATTTATAGGTTAGCTATGCCCATTAGTTGGACATTATTAGCCTAGCCATATAAGTGAAATGACTAATGATAAGTGATAGGGTTAGGATACTAATGTAAGATTTCTTTCTTTCCAAAATTTATTTCTTTTTAAGATGCAATTTATAAAGATGCAATTTCGGTGCTTTAGGATGCATCTTTTATTTATTTCCTTCCAAAATTTTTAATTTTTTTTGAATTCACCTTCGGTGCTTTAAGATGCATTTTGATTTTTTTCCTTCTAAAATTTTTTTATTTTTTTAATTCTTTTTCTTTTTTCTTTTCTTTTTCTTTTTTCTTAAAGGGGGTGGGTGCTTTCTAAGGAAAAGGAAAAAAAGGAAAAAAAGGAAAAAAGAGAAAAAAAATTTAAAAAATTTTTGAGAAAAGAAATCGAAGTTGCATCCTTAAAAAAAAAAAAGAATTGGAAGGAAAGAAATCGCAAAAAAAAACTAAAAAATTATGGCAATATAGTTGACAAGAACTCAAATCGATGGGTTGGAAGTCCATAATATGGTAAAACAAATTTTTTAATTATCTACGCTATCAAAAATTCATATTGCTTTAAAGGACAACTCGATTGGCAATGGTCATGATATGGAGTCTTATGTAAGTATGTAGTTTAAGGTTCAAATCCCCCCTGACTTATTTGGTGGGCCATTTGTGAGGATGTGTATGGGTTCACCTAAAGGTTATAGTTGTAGTGGTCAAAATTGACATTGTGTCACACAAGCATGAGCTCGTCCCAGTTGTTGATTCCTTAGAACGCACAAAAAAAATCACAAATCCTCATTTATAAATGCAAGTGACTTAATAAATTTAATCACAAACTTTCAATAAACTGTAATGACAAAAAATATTATTTTCTTATTAAATTTTAATCATACCCGTAATATTTGTAATGACAAAATAATAAATTTGGCACCCTCTTTTTGATATAGACACACCTATTAATGTAAATGTAGATTGCAATGAAGAGGTTCATACAAGGTAAATCTATTTTATAATTATTTACTTGAGGATATCATAAAACAAGTTTAAATATATCATATATGAAAATAAAATAGTTAATTTGTTCTTATTAGTTAATTGATTATAAATAACATTAAATTTGTAAGATACAACTTTTATATTGGAAAATTTGGAAAGAAAATAATGTTTATTGGGTTAACTTCTAAATGACAGGAGCTCTAATACAACAAGATCACTTGAAATATTTATAGCTTTCTACCTTTACAATTAAGTTCTTTATAGTAAAAGCTTAACCATTTAGGGTAAGAACTCGACATGCGCTCCCCTTCAAAATATGCATTGTCCTCAAGGCAAGATGTGTGGAATTGATGTAAAATATCACTACTAATTCTTATGTAGCATCTTTAGCTTATATATCATTCCACTACACCAAGATGTTTCAAATAGTATGTTGGTGTAGTCAAAGCTCTCATATGGCTATTATTTCTATTAATTATAGAAAAATAGAGTCAACTTCCTCAAGATTAGGAAGACTTGTTTGAACTTAGCAATTTTGTCCTATTTCCTTCGTCAAAAAGGACACATGATTGATTGGATCAAGATTAGAGTGGGCTGGAGGATTTGATAGGATCCACAAAACTTTAGCGCTAGCTTCTAGTGTCACTTGCATTTTAGAGATGTATGTTTATAAAGTTAGAGATGATGAAGCACCTAATTCCTTTCTTCAAAAGAGCACTTGGGGTGATGTTAATTCACATGTATCCTTAAGTATAAGGAGAATGACCACTTTAATGTTAAGCATTTGATCCACTTCCTAAACCTTGGATGTGCTAGTTGTTAAGTACAAAGCGACTAAATGAGGTTTTGGCAATAGATAGATTCATAAGTTGACATCCTGATAGTGCCATGATAGGAAGTATTATACCACTCATTTGCAACTGAAAGACACAGCCCATCGGCGATGTCACTTTGATTTAAAATATTAGAAATAAGTTTCCGGAAACTCATTGATCATCTCTGTTTGATCATTTATTTGGGGATGATAAATTGTGCTCATTTCAAATGTGTTACCTATTGTTTAAAAATATGCTTCTAGAGCTTGTTGATGAAGGTGGGATAAGATTTGTTAGAATGGAAGTAAGCATGCCATATAATTTAAAAATATGATTCATGAAGATTTGGGAAATTATGATTGGTGTAAAATGGGTCTTGTAAGGTACAAAGGTGAGCACATTTGGAAAGGTAGAAATACCACCATGATGATCAATTAATTATCGGTTTCCTAAAGTCCAATTATAAAATCAATGAAATGTTAACCCACATAGTGGTTGGAATCAGTGGAAGCTATAATGCTTTGGTTATATTTGTATTTGTTATTTCTCCAACAAGTTTTATAGGATTTTAAGCACAGGCATAAGATATAGGTGTGACAAAATACTACTCTAGAAATTGCAAGGAAATAACAAAGAAGAGAGAGTGAAATAACACTCAAATAGACTAGATAGCTAAAAGACTAATTTAAATTCGCTTGTATTACATTTCTTGACTTGAGTACAATTAAATAAAACTCTCATAAAGAGGACTAATGTACAAGTGTGGGTCCTTGTGCATGCACAACCAATTGAAAAGTAACTCTCCTTTAGTTCTAGTTAACTAGGCCAACAGTATAGTGTGCACTTGTGGATAAGGTTGCTAGCGATAAGGAAGTGTGTATTAATGGATAAGAGATAATTATGTCATTATAAGTCAAGGGCTAGTCACTACCATATGTATGTCATCCTACACGCAATCCCCTACTAAAAATAGATATATTATTATAGTAATTTTTAAAAATAATAGAAACTCTTAAAGAGTAGGAAGTATATGGTTGCTATGGGTATGCAATTTTCATGTACACCAACACCCCTTGAAGCCACAATTGGTATGTGTTTAATAAATGAGTCTTGATAATCTTCACCCATGTTAGGTATTCAATTATAAAAGAACTATACGAGTCTCAAAAATTTGCAGCCATGTTAGGTACTAACGTAAAAAACAAATCATTAGAGGAAATTTCAGCCTAAAAGTTCATATGAAATTTTCTCTCTCATAATATGTAAACTAATCAAAATCCTTTAAATTTGAAAAGAAGTACATGTAAAAATTTTGAAGGGAAAAGAAGAAAACTATTTTTTTTTTTTTAATTGTATTTTTGGCTTATCTCTTTATAGGTTTACTCAAATTTCAAGTGTAGACACTCATTGGATGCGGGAACTAAATTTCACATCCAATGAGTACCCATTATGCATATTTCCGAGAAGACCCACATTGATAAAAAATGAAGATACATTAAAAAAGTGTGTTGAACATGTCTTTTTAATGTATCTTCAATTTTTACCAATGTGGGCCTTCAAAGAAGTATGCATAATGGGTACTTGTTGGATGTGAAATTTAATTCCACATCTAATGAGTATCTACACTTGAAATTTGAGTAAACTTATAAGGAGATAAGCAAAAAATACAATAAAAAAGGTAGTTTTCTTCTTTTCCCTCCAAAATTCATCTATTATTTTATTATTTTAACTATTGTTTTATTATTTTTCTTTAGGAGACCACCTTTAGGCTGAAATTTCTTCTAATATATGTAAAACAAAATATGACAAAAGTGAGGTAAAGAGGGAAACCATCCATTAAAATGCATATTATGTCTACTATGCAATTATTATGAAAGATGATGTTGTTGATCGACAATCCCATTATGGATTTTTCCTTGGATATATCATATTCCATCATGTGAGAATCCCTTAACCATTGGTTGAGCCTTGTACTTTCTTAAAATATTATTGAATGTTCACAGAGTACCAAAAAACCGAGATATAGTTCTTTGTATCTTAGTGATATATCCTACTAGCTTATGTGTAGCTTATTAGTTTCTTGTAAAGTGTGATATGCAATTTATTTCTTGTGATCTAGATCTGTAAAAGGTTGCTCATGGACTCCTAAATCAGATTCTAAAAAATGAATAAAATTTTTGATCTAAAGTGTGTGAAAAAATCTCAAATATTTTCTCAAGAAGAGGTGAAAAGGCTTTAATAGGTTCCTACTAGAGTGAGGTTTGTTTGTTAATTAATTTTAGCTTAGGTGGTTGGGCATAATTGTTGATATCCTCCGCACCGAGGTTCAAGTCCTATAATTTGACATGTTTAAGCTTTAGAATAGAGTAACTATATGGTTCTCTAAAGTGAATATATATTGTGGATTGGTTGGGTACCAACAACCTCTCTCTTACAATTGAGTTGAGAGGGAGGTTGATTTCTTTCCCTAGGTGGTGCCAAATGCCAAAATATTTTCCCTAGAATAAAATGGATCCTACTTGAGTGGATTCAAGGGGAGTTTTAATTTGGGCTATCTGAGGGATGAGACTAAATACTAAGAATAGAAAATGTCACAAGTGCATGAAAGAAATAATATTGAGAAGAAAACAATATGAAAAGAGTTATTATTTTTAAAAAATGGTAAAATGTGTCATTGGACTACATGATGAGAAATTTCCCAACATTTACAAAGATGAAGGGCCATATTTATATTATTTAAAGAGCATTTTTACCTAGAGTCATGCACTTTCATTATATTTTAAATACCATGGGTAAATACCATGCATTACAAAATACCATGGGTGAATGCCATAAATAACCATTGTTAAAATTAATGAATGGTCCTATATGGTAAAATCTATTTGGACAATTAGATTTTTATTTTATTTTCTTCCACCTTTCAATTACCATGGTTAGATATCATGGTTTACCAAAATCATGGGCTTGTAAACTACCAATAGTAGGAAAAAATTATTGAATGTGGTGATTCAATGACATCTACTTGGATCAATCTTCCCCCTTAGAAAGAAATGGTCTCCATTGCATTAAGTTACTTCATTAGAAGGGGAAACTTCAACTAAATTTGGTTGTCTGTGAGCTGCTTTCTTTGGTGAAGAAGTATCCCTAATTTGAAAAATCAATAGAATTGTATGTCCTTGTTAGAAACTAGGATAATATCAAGGGCGTGGGTGCGAGGAGGCAGGGGGGGTAATCAATATTATACAATTTTTAACAACATATAAGATTATTTACATTATCATAGATAAATGATACAACACCACCATAAATCAAATACCTTACATATGTGAGACACTGATATTTATGTCGAAACCCATAAAGGGATAAAACCACAAATCTTCTTTTTATTCTTAAGAACAATGGAAACTCCCACCTATTGTTACATCAAATTTACTGGAACCAACCAGAAGGAGACACTCATCCTCTAATTTACAAGCACCAACATGTTGGAGGCACCAACCCCCTAATATTTATAAGCACCAACATGCTGGAGGCACCAACCCCCTAATATTTATAAGCACCAACCTAAAGGAAGCGTACACTCCCAAATATGAAGGCATGCACATGCTTTTCCTAGAATATCCCTCTTTCATTCATTTCTAAACACAGATCCATATGCTTCATTCCTTCTAGTCGAATTATTTGTGTTCTTCTCACTACTTCAGCTCCTGGTCACCTAGATATTTTGTTACAATACAAACATGTTTATACTAACAATTCAAGTCTACTCTTTTCTCTGCAATTCATTTTCTCAACCTTTCACTGGTACTCATCAAATTCATCTCTTATACACATAGGCGCACTTTACTGGGCTCACACATCTCACATGCATCGGTTCTGCATTTGATGCAAGAGCATTCAACTAAAGGAAAATCATCGTAAATAGTAGACATAGGGGGTCATGCATTTTAGGAAATAGTTTTCCTAAGTCTCAAGTCAATGTAATATTTAGGCTTTTAAGTGATTTAATTAGATAATGGGAGAATATGTAAATGATCTCAAAATAAATAAATGAGAACATGAGTGGTAGAAGTCAAATCCAACTCTCTAGGAGCAAGAGAGAGCTTTTAGGAATTAATTAGAGTAGATATGGACCATTGAGATAATAAGGAGACTTTTCTGTTTCAAAACAGAGAAAAAGATGGAGTAGGTAAAGTCTGCCACATATGTATGCATGCAGAGAGCTTCAGGGCTTCTCTTAGAGGGGTGATCGGATCCTCCAATGATCCAATCCAATGAACTTTTATAAATAAGTGAACCTGCACGTTCAATAGAGGAGGCCACGAATAGTAGAAATTAGGCCTGTGTGTGTGAGCGAGACCGACGAGTCTCGAATGTAATCCTGCTTTTACATTATATATATATATATAATATATATATATATATATATATATATATTAATATATATATATTATATAATATATATATATATATTATATATATATATATAGTTATTTCTAAATGTCTCAAAAGAGTTGAATGCGTGGTTAAGTGTTGATTTGTATGTGAACTCATAGGCTCTGTGACAGGGGTTTATAGACAGAGTTCTGTAGAACACTCAGAGGAGACATTGAGGACTATTTGAGCAGAACAGTGAAGTGAAATTGGGTGAGACAGAACCCAAGTGGAACACAAAGAGGAGAATGATTCAGAAGAATCATAAGGGATCTTCGAATCCAAGTGAAGGGATAGAGGAAGCTCTGAAGGAATGGCATAGCAAGGATGCGCTTAAGAGTTAAGTTTACCGAAGCTGAACAATGGAAGGCAGAGTTCTGAAGAACCCAAGAGAGCTGCAGAAACCATTGAAAATGCGAAAAAACCCAAGCAAGAAAGGCGAGTGAGAAGTAAATATTTGATGCTCAGTAGCCATTAGATCTCATAGATCAATGGCTGAGAATCAATCGCATCGGCAGGAGTCCCTTTTAAGTTATTGGAATGAGCCTTGGAGGTTTGCAAAGAGCGAACAATGATTAATTGTGGACCATTGAATCGTGGCCAGATCAACGGTCACGATTAATTCGCATATCGACGATCAGAAGTACAAAGGGTGATTGGCGAAGTTGTGATATTGCCGATAGCGATAATCAAGGATCGGCTTTAGATGTATATCGGCGCTTGTGTGATGGCTTATCGGAGATCAGAAGAGTTGTGATGTTAGCGAGTATGGTGAAGATCCGGACCCGATAAAGTTATAGTGGCAGTTCCATAAGATTTGAGATCCGCCGTATAAAGTTTCAGAGCGAGATTTCAACATATTCTTGTGTATATCCAAAATATTGTTGTTGAGTATTTTAAGACTCAAACATAGGGTTAACGGTTCCGATAGTCGGAGATCAGATTCAGAGAAGGGGATGGTGTATATGCGTTATGACCACGGGGAAGCTGATTTGCGATTGCGATAAAGTTAAAGCATTGAAATGTGTACAAAAGTCATATTAAGGAAAAAAGGTTGTTTGCGAAGTTTCCCTTGTAAATGTATGTTTTCTTTGTAAATGAGTTAAGAAGGGAAAAAGTGCCAATAGTGAATTTCATGCGATATAACATATATTAACCAAGTTTTTGAAGAGGAAGGTTATATATGTGTGGATAAAAGGATTTAAAAGTCTCCGAAGGGTTTTCCCATTTCTGAAAAGAGGTTTCAGGCGAGGTGATTAGTTCCAATTAACAAAGGAACTGTATATGAGGGCCTTGACCATTTATGGTTTGAAGATTTGACTCCATGCAGAGTTAAATACTTGGGACAAGAGTGTGGATGCATTTTTAATATGCATACTATGGGTATGTGCGGGTGTTTACTCTACCCCTGCACCAGCATCTCACACAATGGCTTCATATTTTCTACTTTTCTGCCTCAAATCCCAACTTTTACATTTCCAACACGCTTTCTTGCTCAACCTTAATTTCTCATTGGAGCATCCAACCATATTGTGCTCTCATTTTCTTTTATAGTATTTATCCCTTCAATTACCATGGGCATAAAGCCATGGTTTTACCCATGGGAATTCTTCTTGACTGTATCAACAACCATGACAATACAAAACACTTCAAATTTTCTCAGTGTTTGATTCTCAATCAACACTATGGATTGGTTTCCCATTCAATATTGCAATGATATTAGTGCCTTCCCTCAACTTCTCACATGATTCATAGTTCTAGAAATGCACACATCCCACATGTGAACCTCTGTTTTCATATCCCCTCAACTAGGAGGCTTAACTCAACCATACTATATGTGATTTCCAACTCAGAACCAAGTGCCTAGGCCCAAGCCCCTTTAGAAAACTTCTCCATTAGGAACTTACCTCATATCTCCATGTGACCAAAACCAATGATAGGCACACAAGATTATGAGTCTCAATATCACGGTAGTTTCATCCACACTTCATTTCACCAAAACACTTATCGATATAAGAAGTTTTCTGACACTTCAAATTTTCTTCATATATCCATCATGAAAAAATGACATATCCTGAGAAAAAATCTTGGATCTCGGACCCCTGCTTTAAAAATCTTTTAGTAGTCCTGAGACTATGAGAGACTTCAATTGATAGTAATATTTCTTGTTTTTCAAATCTTATATTTTTGCCATTCGCCAAAGACTCTTTCTTAGTCGACTTAATGCTTTGAGGGTCATGTCCCCTACTAATTTTCTTCCACGTCATTCTATATGACCAATCAAATCCTACCACATGTCTTCTACTGACGTGTTCATACCACATGTACTACCATGTGTCACCCAACAAAAGTCTATGTGGCCTATCAAAAATGTTGAATCCACCTACCATGTGTCACCCTCATGTGTTGCCACGTCACCTCTAAGCCATGTCCATGGGAAATTTTTTATTGATGTCATGTTATTGTCATGGTAACATCATCAAGCCATGTGACAAATTTAGGGTGGTTCCATGTGTCACTTGGAATCGACCCACTTGGCCACCCAAAAACACTAATTATAAATGATACATATCATGCTTCATATATCCATGTTTCATTTTCCAGATCATATTGTTGAGTCACCTACCTCATTAGCACTGGTTGGGCTACCACCTTTCATGCCAATTGATGCCTCAAAAATTGTGCCAAGTATTGCTACCTACCACTCGTCACTCATAATTGTTATGAAAACACCAATTGAACTAGGTTGTATAATAAGTTCTTGGGTGGTTTATCCAATTGTTGGAAACGAGGACAATAATGAGAGGGGGGATGAATCAATATTGAAGGAATTTTAAAAATTTATTTCTCTTAAAATGAAACTTAGGATACCAAGACAAGTTCACAATTAATTCATATGAGCATTGAAATAAATAACATAAGTATCACAATGTGAACACACAAATTCTTCAAATATTTCTTTCAATTCGTTCACAAAGCAAACTACAACTTGTTCTTACAACGTTCTCTAGCTACAACAAGCATGAGGCAACTACTCCCTGATTTATTAGCTACAATTGAAAGGAGTTATAACCCCTAGTTTTATCAACTACTAATTAAAGGAGCTTCAACATCTAGTTATTTACTAGCAACTATTGGAAGGAGCTAGAACCATTTACTTGCAAGGCACAAGTTTCATGACCTCTATGATTCATATCTCATATAATTTTCATAGTTAAATCATGAATCCATTCCATTTTACAACAAAACTCATTGTGTCTATCAAACACTCACCAAAGCCACCATTACAACACCTTCAACAATCTCACTATACTCACCACAATTCCACACCTTTGTTCTCTTTGAAAATTTGATTTTTTCTTATAAATATTTCAGAATGATATTTTTAGAATTGAAACTCAAGCTTTCTTAAAATTTTAAAGTCGCATGGATCTTGTCTTTTTTCCTTTGTCCTGATTTTTCCAAGTCCTCTTGATGTGTTCTTCAAGTAATAAAACACTACTCTATTGTTCCTTTGAGAAAACTGAGTTAAAATGATAATTTTTGCAATTATATAATTTTTATAGGGCTTAGCTGGGCTTTTCTAAATTTTTTGTATTACTATATTTAGCCAATTTTCCAAATCTACCTCCAATTCTCATCCATTCTGCTAGATTATTCTAACTCGTTCATACCTTTATTTTAGAGCTTCAACACTTTGTTGTTATGTTTGGCATAACTTCCTCATTCAAGTTGTCAACTCATCCATGCCAAAGCTGTTATACGGGAATAATGTCCACACGGATGCTACTATTCCCACTAAGATGTGTGGCTATCTTAGAAAAAAACAATCAAAGTCTACTGTTGATTCCTTTTATGAAAATAGATGAGAGGGGAACCAAGAGGGCCAACCTGAGTCTTGCGCTCGATTCCCTCTCCTTCTTGATAGAGTTTTGCTACTTGCTCTTTGTCTGCTCAGCTTCAAAAGGGACCTGTAGAATCACAGCAACATACTACTATGCAAGAAACAAGGATCTAAATTCACAAATAATGTAGGATCAGATGTACATTAACCATATACAAACATATATAAACAAGTACACCGGGATATGGAAGGAAACAAGAATAGCTTTATTCAGATAAAAGTAGCAAGAGGATTACAACCATGAGAAGCTATGACCCAGCATCATCCTCCAGCTAAGAAGCCCTTCTTTCACCTCAAGCAAAGCAAAATCACCCAATACTGTGAATGTACACAAGAATACTGACAGCACTTCTCTATAGATTACAAAATTCCAGCCTCTGGATCTCTGTGATGAGGGATCCATATATAGATGATTACAGAGAGGTGAGTCATCTTTTGGGATCTTGATTAGTGTCTTCTCTCTGATAGTTCCTACTTCCACTTGGAGAATGAAGATCTCTTACTCATCCCCGGTCGAAAATGGAAAGGCAAGTGCCAGAGGGGAAGCTTCTGGAAGATTCCATGATCTTCCACCTCGCATTTTGGTCCCTGCAATTTGTCCATTCCTGACCATCGCACCCTACAGAGGAGAAAAATTGTATGCATCGCACCCTGTACATTGGGAAGGTGATATGCATCGCACCCCTTGCATGGAGCTTTCAGTATGGTCCAACTTTGACCATTTATGAGTAGTTTTCAATGGAGAAGTTCTGGGAGATGATGTAATCAGTTGACCTTGTTCCTTTAGGTAGTGAAGTAACCCTTTTAGGGACTTAAGAGCCCTCAGTTTATGGAAATTTGTGATTGGGGTTGAAGTGCCCAAAAATGTCTATAACAGTTGCCCCCTAAAGCATGAGGTCGTTAATCGTTTTTTATGTCGGGTGAAATGCTTTACTATGAGGATCTGAAGTTTTTCTGAGGTGGGAGGTGACCTGTAGAAAGATACAATACAATACATTATATGACAACATTTTTTCATGATCTAGTTGAGACAGGCATTCCCATGCTCAGCTTTATAAACTCATTTTCATGTACATAGGATAGACGATCGTCTGTGTGACAGACTGATGATACATACACATCATCCTTTGATTTGGATGATCATCTATTCCGCAATGATGTACACTGGATGTTTTTATATTCCTGAATATATCGCAACCCGGATGGATGAAACTAGATCTGGGGTCTTCAAACTCGGCCAATCTTCACTCAGAGTACAAGTCGATCCATGTGAAAAATGATTTGGAGTCGAACATGGAAAGACATTGCTTGATTACCAGCCAATGATGTAAGTTGTTAACATGTGCGAGAGGAATCACCAATAATGACAATGACCCTCAAGGTACTATAGTACAATCTACATGGTGTGAAAAAGGGACTTGGCATCGAACACCACGCAAAATCTCTCAGTCGAAGGTCATTGATGTAAACCTGTCACCGAAAGTGAGAAACTTGCCATTGAGGCATGCAAGCTTCAAAGTACTTAAGGGGTTGTTCCTAAGTCAACTTCTT
>APFE030300157.1:28764-73328 GCA_000404065.3 Pinus taeda
GGTATACACAGGTTCACCTTGACCAAGCTGCGTATACACACATGTTCACTTACCACAAGTAGCATATACATACACATGCACTTTCACAGAAGGAAAAGCGCGTATACCTTGGAAAACTAAGTTTTTGGTCCGAAGTATTTGGTCCATGGTATTGGTCCAAGGTATCTGGTCTGAGGTATTGACCCTAGGTATTTGGTCCTAAATGGTTTTGGTCCATGGTATTGAAAAAGGCCTAATACTATAAAAGGAGGAGAAGATCATTAGGCCAATGTGTGCAAGTATTGAATATCTGATGAAGTGTGAGATCTCGTATGCAGGTTATTGGCTTATGGTGTTGTGCTTAATCTGAACAAGGGATGAACTTTAGTGGTTGATGGAGGATAATATCTAATGATGGATCAAGATCTTGAGGCTTGAAATGAACTATCTTTATATGGTTTGATCATGTTTGTACTAGATCTATATACTGATGCATGTGTTGTACTGTAAATATTATGATCTGGGTATAACTGAACTTTGGAATAGCTGCAGAATTATGAATTAATATTTGCAGATGTATACGCTAGTTGGCTTTGAGAAAAATGCACAGACACGTAGGTTCGACACATGGAAGTAGTGTATACTTTATAAAATATGTTTCAGTTGTTTCTATTTACTGTTGCAAAGTTCTGGGTTCTGGTTACTGTATTCTAGTGACAGTATTATGAATGATTAGATTGATGGGTTGTCAAAGTGATTGATTGATTTGGTTGTGGTTCATTTAGAAAGTGATTGGTTGATGCATATGTATTTGATGATTGAATTACAGTTATGATGTTCTTGATTGATCTAGTCTAAAAATTTATGAAACACGGTCCCTGGAAGAAGAGAGAAGGTCGTAGCCTTTGTAGGTTGGTGCCTACGTACTAGTAAACATATCGGCTAGTACAAGAGATAGGGAGTTGTAGCTCCCTTCCGGGAGAAGTTGGAGAAGGAAAGAAGGTTGTAACCTTTTGCAGGTAGAAGCTTGCGTACTGGTATAAGTCTGCACCAGTACAAAATTGTAAACAAATTTTCTTATTATGAAAAGTAGACAAAGACGACAGCAGCAGGGGGTTTTCATCCACATTGGGTTTGCACCTTATATCTTGGTGTTCATGTGTGTTTCTTATGTGTGATGCTTTATTCTGCTTTCACTGCACTGTCTAATTAATTTTTGATATACTAGTTAAAATTCAATGCATGACAAATTGGGTAAAACAAAGGTTCTCTGAATATATGCTGGTTGCCTTAAGTACAGTC
This sequence comes from Pinus taeda, assembly GCA_000404065.3. Lineage (NCBI taxonomy): Eukaryota > Viridiplantae > Streptophyta > Pinopsida > Pinales > Pinaceae > Pinus > Pinus taeda. The sequence continues at coordinate 30,046 of APFE030300157.1, forward strand.
GTGTATACACGCTAGTTCACTTAGCTTAAGTAGTGTATACAAATCTATTTGGAAAATTAAATTATTGATTTGATAATACTAATTCACCCCCCCTCTCAATATTATTTCCAACAAAATTATCAACCTGGGGTTCATACAAACTTAAGAGGTGTTGATAGTATATGTGCAACATGAAATGTGTCCTTCTTTCATTGATATGATTCAATGAAGTGAATTTCATGGAATCAAGGCTAAACTAATTGTAGAAATGGAAATGTTACTCTATTTGCATAAAGGAAACCTAATTACTTTTGTAGAGAGGAAATCCTAGTTACTTTTGCAGAAAGGAAAGGATATTCTACTTTTCATGAATGTAAATGTTAATCCTATTTGTAGAAATATAAACATTAACCTATTTGCAGAATGTAAATGGTACATCAAGAGGAAGCCTAGTCTATGCAATAGAAATAACAATGTTGGAAATGGAAACCATAACTTAATATGTAGGAAACAAAATGAAATCATTTTTCAATCACCACATTCAAGATAGATTTTATTAATAGAGTTCACAAGGTTCTTCATAAAGTAACCATGAAAAACATTATTATGCTCTTTAAGTCATGAACCTGTCCATTATTCCAAACTATAGAGGTGAATTGCAATGGAGAAGAGGCAAGGATTTATAGATGTTTTGGTCTTACTCAACCACGGATCCTGTTATGCAACCAGCTCACAAATAGATAGATCAACGACTTAAAAATTATCCTCTTCGAAGGGGAAACCTCCTTTACATTATGTAAATGAACAATTCTTGGATGATTCAAATGAAAAAACCTCCTTTCTATATATAGGAGTCTAAGGGGTCACAATATAGTCAGAGCTAACATAACAATAATAATGTAAGGGCACAAAAATAACTATAGTGGTCTTCTATGGGACACAATAATATAATATGGCAACTACATGGGCACAACAATACCAGTAATGGGGCTACACTGAATATAAAAATGTGGGAATACACTAGTATTATAGGGACCTAACATGCCCCTCTCTTTCAAAAAATTGTTGTCATCAACGCTTGAGTAGTTATGTATGGTTCTGTATAAAATTCTCATCCTCCTATGTGGAATCTTTAGTGGGTAAGTTCTTCCACTTGATAAGATACTCTGAAATTGATTGATTTAATAGATGCCAAGTTCTTTTTCCGTGACTGCTTCAAGTTCCAATATGATTTTTCCTTCCTCGTCAAGTTCTGGAAATTTTGTTTGAATTAGGAGCTTGTCACCTATAACCTTTTTTAAGCATGAAACATGGAAAATTGGGTGCACTCAGGAAGATGCATTAATCAACAATTTGTATGCCATAGTATCAATATTTTGCAACACCTTTTATGGACCATAATACTTTGGTGATAATTTATTATCCTTCTTAGCTTTCTTGAGGGACATTTGTTTGTATGGCTGTAGTCATAAAAATAACCAACCACCTACATCAAAAATTCTTTCGTTGTGATGTTGATCTTCCTATTGTTTCATTCTATTCTGCGCCAAGTGAGGTTATCCTTTAAGAGTTGGAGAACTTGTTGTTGATACTCGATGTGATATTCCACTTCTTGAACCTCAGAATTTTCTCTAAAAGGTGATGTAATGGATGGGATAATACCCATAAACTACCATAAACGGGGTCATTTTTGCTGTTGTATGGAAGGAAGTGTTATACCACCATTCAACCAGAGGTAACCACTTGACCCATTGTGTTTTTTTATAAAATACAAAGAAACTAAGATATCCTTCCAAACATTTGTTCACTATCTCAGTTTTCCCATCAGATTGAGGATGATAACATTAGTTATGAGCTAATTGAGTAATAAGACAAGAAAATAATTCCGTCCAAAAAATTCCGATAAAAATGGGAACTCTGTCACTTACAATAATCTTTGGGTTTCCATGTATATTTTGAATTGTTTCCATAAATGTAGTAGAAAATGTGTTGGCTTTAAATCGATTAGATAATCCACAAAAGTGTGCATGATTGGTAAGTCTATCAACTACCACCATGATGACACCCTTTCCTTCGAACTTGGGTAAACATGTGATAGAATCCATTGAAGACTCCTGCCAACGTTGACTTGGAATAGATAATGGTTGTAACATGCCTAGGGTCTTCGTTCTCTCAACTTTATTTTATTGGAAAACCAAACATTCCATCGCAAAATTTTGAATATAAGATTTAAGTCCATCCCAAAAAAATTCCTTCTTAACCCTGTGGTAAGTTTTTAAAAATCCCGAGTGCCCTCCTAAGGGAGAGGTGTGCAATTCCAGAAGAATATTTTGTTTGAGTTGGGAATTCTTACAAAGGTATACACAATTTTTGTATCATATTGAATCATTTTTCAATATAAATGTATAAGATGTACTGGGATCTTGCTCCAACTTTTGAATGAGTGCCCACACTTCTTCGTCATTCTTCCATTCATCCCTTTCTTCGGTTATCCAATCTAGTTGGATAATAGAAATAGCACAAAGAAATGCTTCCACATCCTCATCCTTTCTTGAGAGTGCATCTACAACAACATTTTGCTTCCTCTTTTTGTAGATGATTTCAAAGTCATAACCCAACATATTTGTGACCCAATTTTGCTTCTCTTCCAAAGATAATCTTTGTTCGAAGAAGTATTTAAGACTATCATGATCTGTTTTTACCTTGAAGTGTCTTCCCATTAGGAAAGGTCGCCATTTCTTAAGTGAATGTAGTATTCCCAACATTTCCTTCTCATAAATAACTTTGTGTAAATACTTTCCTTTGATTGGACGAATTTCAAAAGCAATGGGTCTTCCTTCTTGCATTGAAACAACACCAATTCCATTTCCTGAGGCATCACATTCCACAATAAAGGTTCTTGTGAAGTTTGGCATAGCTAAGAGTGGTGCTTAGCACATTGCCTCTTTAAGATGTTTGAAGGACTTAGTTGCTTTTGAAGTCCAAGAAAATGCATCTTTCTTCATTAATGTTGTTAGAGGTGCTCCTATTCTCCCATATTCTTAACAAACTTGCGATAATACTATGTCAACCTGAGAAATCCTCGCAGATGCTTTATGGGTGTGGGGATTCTCCATTCTTTAATGTATTTAATTGTTCTAGGGTCTACCTTAACACGTAAATGAGATACAATATGACCTGGATATTCCACCTCCTGTACTCCAAAGAAACATTTGGAGTTTCTTGCATATAATTGTGTCTCCTCCAATAGTTTGAGAATGCTAACAAGATGTTGAACATGATCCTTCCAAGACTTGGTGTAGAATAGTATATCATCAAAAAATACTAACACAAATTTTCTAAGGAAGGGTTTGAAAATGGAATTCATCAAACCTTGAAATGTAAAAGGTGCATTGTTAAGGCAAAAAGGCATGACCAAAAATTCATAATGACCCCCATGAGTTCTAAATGTTGTTTTTGGAATGTCTTCATCCTTCATTTTTATTTGATGATATCCTAGACGAAGATCCAACTTGGTAAAGTAAATTGCTCCATGTAATTCATCCAATAATTCATCAATGCCATGAATGGGAAATTTATATTTAATAGTGAGCTTCTTGAGTTCCCTATATTCCAGACATATGCACCATGATCCATCCTTCATGTGCACCAATATCACTGGAGTAGAGAAAGAACTTTGACTTGGTTGAATTATACCAGCCTCTAGAATTTCTACAACTATATGTTCAATTTCACTCTTTTGGGCATAGGGATATCTATAAGACCTGATGTTTGGAGAAACACTTCCTAGAATCAAATGAATAGCATGATCATGAACATGAATAGGTGAGACACCTTTGAGAGTCTCAAATAACTTGGAATGATTGTCCAAGACTTTTTGGAGATCTGGTGAAATAGGTGATCTTGATGTGGGAACCTCTAGTGAACATAATTGTGCATTTACACCCCATTGTTCTTTCTTTATAACCTTTTTCATGTCATTAGAGCTGATTATCTTGTTGGATATCCCTGTGATACCCCTTAATTCAACTTCCTTTTTTTCCCAAAAAATATTCAAGAAAAAATATTTAAAATTAAAAGTTATTGTACCCAAATATTGTAACCATTAGATGCCTAGTACAACATCAACACCCCCCATTGGAATGGAAATAATTGGACTATTCAATACACATTCTCAAATTGATGGATTGATATTATGGCACTTCAAGAGAAATTTATGGTTCCTCCATTTACAACCATCACTTGACACTTTGGTGCTAGATATAGGAAGCTATTCAATTCCTTGGTTATATTACAATGACTAAAATTATGGGTACTACCTGAATCAATCAACACTATTACCTTTTTCTTCCTGATATGTCCTTCTATCTTGAGAGTTTGAGGAGTGGTAATTCCTGCCAATGCATTACAGGATATGGTCGGATTCATTTCTTCTTTCTCTCGGGTTGGTTCCTGGTGTATATCCTCTTCTTTTGATAATTATTGTTCCTTTTCTTCCTCCTCTTCACAATCTATGTAAAATAATTTATTCTCAGCACACTTATGACCTTTAGTGTATTTTCTATCACAATTGTAACAAATCATTTTATCTCTTTTTTCTTCCAATTCTTGTGGTGTCAAACCTATAGGTTTTGGAAGGCTAGGGGAACAACACTTCCATCATTGTAGTTGTGAGTGGTAGGGTTCCTTGTTTCCATAATTTTTCTTTCATTTTTTCTTGCCAACCTGAATGCCTTCTCCAATGAATCAGGTTCCCAAAGATAGACCTCATGTTGGATGTTATCCTTTAAAGTCCTTATGAACACATCAATCCTATGCTCCTATGGAACATCATTTACCCTTTTATTAAAATTTTGGAAGTCCTCAATGTGATATTCCATTGAACCCTTTTGTTTGAGATTTATCAATTGGCTAAATAAGGTGTTACTCTTTGTATCCTCATAATGTGTTATCATTTTCTCCATAAACATTGATGAAGTGACAAGTGGTCTACGAGAAAAAATCCATTGATACCATACAAACTGATTGGATTCTAAATATAAAGTTTCAATGCATACCTTTTGTGTGTGTTTCACATTATGAAGATCAAAATATTGTTCCATTTGTAGTATCCATGTTACCAGATCCTTTCCATCAAACTTTCTCATATTGATCGTTGGAATATGGTGGGTCTTCAATCCAATGTTAGAGTCTATGAAATCATGATTAAAATGTATTTTGTTTTCATAATGATTTCATCTAATAAAGTTTCGCCATTGGGAAGCATTTATTGTAGCAACTTTGTGAAACTTTCCTTCAAACCTTCCATGTCTTCTTTTAAACCTTTCTTCAAATCTTCCATGTTGCCTTTAATTTTTGCTTCTATACCATCCATATTAGCTTTCATGCCATCCGTATTAGCTTTCATGTCATCCTTCAATCATTCCATGTCTAATTTTAAGCTATTATTAAAAGCATCCATCTTAACTTCAATTTCAGTTTTGGTTACTCTTTGTTAGAGAAAAATTTGTTGCACCTTGTCTCATAATTTTGATATATCATGTTTCATTTCTTCTTCTTGCCTTATAGTAGATATTTCTAGTTTCTTAATAGGTGTTTCCATTTTCTTGATTTGAGGCATTTTGAAATCAAACAATTATATCTATGCTGCATTATGCCCCTTTAAATCACTTCAAATTGATTTTTCAAACAAAGTTATGCAATTTGAAAAAAAAGGACACACATTTTTCTTTCTTTTGGGAGCCTAATCTTGAAATGATTGTAACTCTGTAATTTTGGGTCTCCAAGTTCTAAAATTTCTTTCTATGGCAGTTCTCTAAGTCCTCTTTCCAACCCCACATGTCCAATTGTGATTAGATTCTTCAAGAAGGATTTACTCCAAATCTCCCATGATGGTTTAATTATGGACTGGTTCAATAGAGCGAAGTTGTACGGGATGCCATGTGTTAGTGTTTCAACCTTCGGCCCTGAAATTTGTACACTAATGATTATAGTCCATGCAATTTTAGCGACATTTTACAAGATTCAAATATGATGCATGCAATAAAATCTATGGCGATTTTCCCTAGGTCACCTCCTTGAGACAAAATTCTGGAGCCTGCACAAATCCTAACTTCCTCATAGCATATCTCTGGAAACTTAGTGAACCAAGATCTGAAATTTTTATACGAAGTGATATGAGATTTCAAATCCACGTGGTAAAAATTTCAGCTTCTGAAGCCACGTAGAAAAATAGGTAGAGTGAAAACTCCAAGATGACCTGTTTGAAGAAGTGAAACCTTAGAATCTAAATCTCTGATACCAAATGTTATGCAACCAGCTCACAAATAGATAGATCAATGAATGAAAAATTATCCCCTTCAAGGGGAAACCTCCTTTACATTACATAAATGAAATTCTTGGATGATTCAAATGACAAAACCTTCTTTCTATACATAGGAGTCTAAGGGGTCACCATATAATCAGAGGCATCATAACAATAATAATGTAAGGGCACAAAAATAACAATAGTGGGCTTCTTTGGGGCACAATAATAACAATACGGGGACTACATAGGCACAATAATAATAATAAGGGGGCTAAACTGGCAATAACAATGAGGGAATACACCAATATTATAGCAGCCACACAGTTCCCTCCAAAGCCTCATTCAAAACTTATGTTGCTTCATTAAATGCATTTAGTGATTTGGATGAATCATGGTGAGCCTAGGGATAGGAACAAAAGTTCTGATGGTGGTGAAAGCTTGTGAAGAAGGGGTGAAGGAAAAGCCTCTTATCTTTGTTTTTTTTGTTTTTTTCATGAACATAGGTGGAACCTTGGGAAGAAGTTGGTTAAATGGAGTGGATGAGAGGTTAAGGAGGTTTGATGAACCTATCCTAACATTTCCTATGGGAAAACATGATTTTTGACCCATTTTTCTAAGCAAATCTTACTCTTGTAGCAATTCTGGAATGCTCCTATAACATAATGTTTCAATCCATATTTCTCAAATGGTAGATTGGATTGACTTGAAATTTGGTGAGAATTTTTCCATCATCCTTATGCATCTCCCCATACTACATCTTGACCAACAAATACATGAATCTCGATGAAATTTTAAAATGGTTGTAGGTAATGGAGGCCAATTTATTGAAAAGTGTGGACTGGAATTTGATTAATTACTTGATAATGTTACCATCATCCATATGCATCTCCCCATGAAACATCTTGGGAAAAATATGCATTGTTTTTGAGATATGGTAAAAACAATTTTCTACCCTGTGTATTTTGGCCTCCTGTAGCAAAACAAAACCTTCCTGTAGCATCTAGGACATCGAGGGAAATGAAAGGGAAATGACTAGGCTTCCCTGGTCTTATTTGAGATACATAACATAACTTCTTTGGTGATTGACTTGCTCCATTATCCTCTTCTTAAACTTCCTCCAACCTCGGTAACGATGGGAAATATTTAGTAACATGTGATTCTGCATGGATAACACAAATATCAACATCCTCTTTTTACTCATTTTTTTATTCTTAACATTTCTACTTGTTCACTTAGATTGCCAAGATTTTATTTTTAAAGTTATCAAGGAAATTTTGAATTTCATCTTGACTTACCGAAATTGATTATGATTTACTTACCCTTTCCCTTCCTCTTGAGATGTGCTTGCATGTTTCATAGTTTTCTTCAAATGATAATTGGTATACATCACCTCTACTCATTATATGAAGGAGATCAATCCACTCATCCCTAATTGTTTAGTAGGAGGGTTTTTAGTGTGTTAGATCTTAAATGATGTATTTTTTCCCTCTTAACATTATATATAAATATCTCTATTACTCTCATATTATTTTTGAGTCATTATAAATATTTTTTCTTTAAGATGATGATCTTTATATTTTTCTAGAAATATATTTTGCATATCATTCCATGATCTTATTGAATTAGTCCCTAAACTCATTAACCATTTAAAATATCTACCCTTCAATGTTGTCGGAAATAATCTCAATTTTTGAGTGTTTAGTAACCATAAGATCTAAAAGGGATTTCAAATTCAAAGAGAGAGGTTTCCTGATCCTCTGATGTCATACCATGGAAGTCAGGAAGGAAATATGGAGGGATTTTCTTCATATGAATACTAATATCAATATCTTAAATAGGAAATACAAGAGGATATTCTTCATTGTCATCATCTCCATCCCTTTCTTCTACCTTCTCTGCCACCTCTTCTTCTTATACCTGCAAAAGTGGATGGTGGTGTGGTTCATACTGCACCATGTGATCAAATGGGGGGGGGGGTGGTTTTTGTTATGCAACCAGCTCACAAAATAGAAGAAAATACAGATCAACTCCTTCAAAATTAGCCTCCTTGAGGGGGAAATCTCCTTTACGTTACACAAATGAACAATTCTTGGATGACACAAATGAAAAAACCTCCTTTCTATATATAGGAGTCTATGGGGTCACAATATAATCAAAGCCGATATAACAATAATAATATAAGGGAAAAATAATAATAACAATGGCCTTCTATGGGGTACAATAATAACAATATGGGGACAATAGGGGCACAACAATAATAATAAGGGTTATAATGACAATAGTAATGGGGGAATCACTAGTATTATAGGGACCTAACATGCCCCTCTCCTTCAAACAAGTGTTGTCCTCAATGCTTGAGTAGTTATGGAGGCTTTTGTATAAAATTATCACCCTCCCATGTGGAATCTTCATCGGGTAAGTTCTTCCACCTGATGAGATACTCTGAAATTGATCGATTTCATAGCTTTCGAGTTCTTGTTTCTGTGACTGCTTCAGGTTCCAATATGATTTTTCCTTTGTCGTCAAATTTTGTAGTACTATTTGAACTAGAAGTTTGTCAGCTATAACCTTCTTTAAGCATGAGACATGGAAAACTTGGTGCACTCACGAAGCTACAGGAAGCTCCAATTTGTATGCCATAGTACCAATATTTTGCAATACCTTGTATGAACCATAATACTTTGTGATAATTTATTATCCTTCTTAGCTTTTTTGAGGGAAATTTTTTTATATGGTTGTATCCATAGGAATACCCAGTCACCTACATCAAAACTTCTTTCACTGCAATGTTGATCTGCTTGTTGTTTCATTCTATTCTGCGCCAAAGTGAGGTTATCCTTTAAGAGTTGGAGAACTTTTTGTTGATGCTCAATGTGATCTTCCAATGCTTGAACCTTAGAATTTTCTCTTAAATATGATGTGATGGACAATGGATGATATCTGTAAAGTGCCATAAATGGGATCATTTTTTATGCAGTATGGAAGGAAATTTTATACAACCATTCAACAAGAGGCAACCATTTGACCCATTGTGTGTCTTTATCAAATACAAAGAAATGAAGACATCCTTCCAAAAATTTGTTTACTATCTCAGTTTTCCCATCAGATTGAGGATGATAAGATGATCTATAATCTAAATGGGTACCAAGACGAGAAAGTAATTCTATCCAAAAATTTCCAGTGAAAATGGGATCCCTGTCGCCTACAATAATCTTTTGGTTTCCATGTAGCTTTTGAATTGTTTCCATAAATGCAATGGAAACTATATTGGATTTAAATGGATGCGATAATGAACAAAAGTGTTCATACTTGGTAAGTTTTTCAACTACCACCATGATGACACTCTTTCCTTTGGACTTGGGTAAGCCTGTGATAAAATCCATTGAAACTTCCTCCTAATGTTGGCTTGGAATGGATAAAGGTTGCAATAGAGTTGGGGTCTTAATTGTTTCAACTTTATTTTGATAGCATACCAAACATTTTGCAACAAAATTTTGAATATCTAATTTAAGGCCATCCCAAAAAATTCCTTCTTAAGCTTGTGGTAAGTTTCTAAAAATACCGAGTTCCCTCTTAAGGGAGAGGTGTGCAATTACATAAGAATATTTTGTTCGATTTGGGAATTCTTACATAGGTGTAAACTATCTTTGTACCACAACGAATCATTTTTCCAGCTAAATGTATCAGATGTACTGGGATCTTTTTGTAACTTTTGAATGAGTGCGCACACTTCTTTGTCATTCTCCCATTCATCCCTTTCTTCATTTATCCAATATAGTTGGATAATAGAAATGGCGTAAAGTAATGCTTCCACATCCTCATCCTTTCTTGAGAGTGCATCTGCCGCAACATTCTGCTTCCCTATTTTGTAGACGATTTCAAAGTCATAACCCACCATCTTTGTGACCCATTTCTTTTACTCTTTTGAAGATAATATTTGTTCTAAAATGTATTTAAGACCATCATGATCTGTTTTTACCTTGAATTGTATTCCCATTAGGTAGGGTTGCCATTTCTTAAGTGCATGTAGTATTGCCAAAATTTTCTTCTCATAAATAGCTTTGTGTAAATACTTTCCTTTGATTGGACGAATTTCAAAAGAAATGAGTCTTTCTTCTTGCACCAATTCCATTTCCTGAGGCATCAGATTCCACAATAAAGGTTTTTGTGAAGTCTAGCATAACTAAGACCGGTGCTTGGCACATTGTCTCTTTAAGATGTTCAAGGCCTTTGTTGCTTCTTGAGTCCATGAAAATGCATCTTTCTTCAATAATGTTGTTAGAGGTGCTGCTATTCACCCATAATTCTTAACAAACTTGTGATAGTACCCTATCAACCTGAGAAATCATCGCAGATGCTTTATAGACGTGGGGATTTTCCATTCCTTAATGGCTTTAATTTTGCTAGAGTCTACCTTCACACCTTCATGAGATACAATATGGCCCAGATATTCCACCTCTTGTACTCCAAAGAAAGATTTGGAGCTTTTTGCATATAATTGTTTCTCTTGCAATAGTTTGAGCACCTTGTCAACATGTTGAACATGATCCTTCCAAGACTTGTTGTAGATTAGGATATCATAAAAAAATACGAACACAAATTTTCAAAGGAAGGGTTTGAAAATGGAATTCATCAAACCTTGAAATGTAAAAGGTGCATTGATAAGGCCAAAAGGCATGACCAAAAATTCATAATGACCCTCATGAGTTCTAAATGTTGTTTTTGGAATGTCTTCAGTCCTCATTTTGATTTGAAGATATCCTAAGTTAAGATCCAACTTGGTGAAGTAAATTGATCCATGCAATTCATACAATAATTCATCAACGACATGAATGGGAAATTTTTCTTTAATAGTGAGCTTGTTGATGTCCCTATAATCCGGACACATACTCCATGACCCATCCTTCTTATGCACCAATACCATTGGAGCAGAGAAAGAACTTTGACTAGGTTGAATTATACCAACCTCTAGCATTTCTGCAACCATACGTTCAATTTCACTCTTTTGGGCATAGGGATATTTGTAACGCCTGATGTTTGGAGGAACACTTGTTGGAATCAAAAGAATAACATGATCATGATCGCGAATATGTGGAGGCATTTGGGAGTCTCAAATACCTTGGAATGTTTGTCCAAGACCTTTTGGAGATATGGAGATATAGATGATTTCGATGTGGAAACTTCTAGCAAACATAATTGTGCAATTACACCTCGTTGTTATTTATTTATAAGCTTTGTCATTCTGTTAGAGTTGATTTGTTTCTTGGTTTCCCTACGATACCCCTTAATTCAAATTCCTTTCCTTCCAAAGAAAATTTCATGAAAAGTTCTTGAAAATTAAAAACTATTCTACCCAAGGATTGTAGCCATTGGGCTCCTAGTAGAACATCAACACCACCCATTGGAATTGAAAGCATTGGGCTATTCAATACATATTCTCCCATGGATAACTTGATATTGTGGCATTTTCTTGAGAAATTTATGGTTCCTCCACTTGCAACCATCACTTGACACTTCGGTTTTGGATATAAGAATCAATTCAATTCCTGGGCTATATTACAAAGTAAAATTAGGGGTACTTCCTGAATCAATCAACACTATTACATTTTTCTTCTTGCTATGTCCTTATATCTTGATAGTTTGAGGAGTGGTAATTTCGGCCAATGCATTACAAGATATGGTTGGATCCATTTCTTCTTTCTCTAAGGTTTGTTCCTAGTGCATATCCTATTCTTTTGATGTTTCTTGTTCCTTTTCTTCCTCCTCTTCACAATCTATGTAAAATAATTTCTTCTGAGCACAATTATGACCTTTAGTGTATTTGCTATCAAAACTCTAATAAAGCTCTTTTTCTCTTTTTTCTTCCAATTGTTGTGGTGTCAACTTTGTAGGTTGTGGATTGCTAGGGGAAACAACACTTCCATCTTTATAGTTGTGAGTGGTAGGCTTCCTTTTGGCCATAATTTTTCTTTCCATTTTTCTTGCCAGCCTGAATGCCTTCTCCAATGAAGTAGGTTACCAAAGGGGAACCTCATGTTGGATGTTATCCTTTAAAGTCCCTATGAACACATCAATCATATGCTCCTCTAGAATACCTTTTACCCTTATATTTAATTTTTGGAAGTCCTCAATGTGCTCCATCATTGAACCCTTTTGTTTGAGATTTATCAATTGGCTAAAAAAAGGTGTTTCTTTTTGTATCCTCATAATGTGTTATCGTTTCTTTTGTAAAAATTTCCCAAGTGACAATTTGTTTATGAGAGTAAAGCCATCGATACCATACAAACTGATTTGGTTCCAAATATAAAGTTGCAATGTGTACCTTTTGTGTGTTTTTCACATTGTGGAGATCGAAAATTTGCTCCATCAGTAGTATCCATGTTATGGGATCCTTTCCATCAAACTTCTTCATGTTGATCTTTGGAGCATGGTGGGTATTCAATCCACCATTAGAGTCTATGAAATCATGATTAACATTTATTTTTTTCTCCTCATCAATTTCCTTTACTAACCTTTCACCATTAGTAAGAATTTATTTTAGCAAATTTATCAAATCTGTCTTCAAACCTTCCATGTTACCTTTAAGGTTTTCCTCTATACCATCCATCTTAGCTTCTATGTCTATCTTCAAATATTCCATGTTACCTTTAAGTTTTTCTTCTATACCATCCATATTAGCTTTCGTGTATTTCTTTAAACTATCCATCTTAGCTTCCACGCATTTGTTTAAACTATCCATCTTAGCTTCTGTTACTTTTTATGATAGTGAATCTTTTTGCACTTGGTCTTGTAATTTTGATATATCATGTTGCATTTCTTCCTCTTCTTTATGAGTCATGCTATATATTTTAGGTTTCTTACTGTTTGTTTCCATTTTCTTTCTTCGGGGGATAAATTATGATAATAATGCTTCACTGTGCCCTTTCAATTCCTTCAAACTATTTTTTCAAACAAAACTTATGCAAAATTTAAAAAAATAGTACACACCTTTTTTCACTTTATAGGATCTCGATATTGAATCTGTTGTATCTCTGTAATTTCAGATCTCCAAGGTTTGAAATTATGTCCTGTGGGAACCCTCTAAGTCCTATTTCTGACCCCACAAGTTTGATTAAGATTGGATTCTCTAAGGAAGAGTTATGCGAAATCTCCCACGATGACCTGATTATAGACTCGTTCCATAGAGGGAACTTGTATGAAGTGCCATGTGTCATGGTTTTGACCTTAGGACCTGAAACCAATACACAGAAAACTACAGGTTGTCCTCTTTCTGTAACTTATTCAGAAATTTCAATATGATGCTCAGAAAGAAAGTTATGAAGATTTTCCCTAGATCACTTCTTTGATTTATAATTTGGGATCCTACAAAACCCTAACTTCCTTGGATCATATCACCAAAAATATAGTGAGACAAGATTTGAAATTCAGACCCAAGGTTCAGCATGATTTCAGCTCAAATGGATTGTTTCTTTAGCTTCTGCAACGTCGTAGAAAATTATTTATAGTGAAAATTCCATGATGAACTGTTTGGAGCAGTGAACCTTATAATCCAAAGCCTCTAGTACCAAATGTTATGCAACCAGCTCACAAAATAGAAGAAACGATTCATCAACACCTTAAAAATCAACCTCTTGGAGGGGGAAACCTCCTTTACATTACACAAATGAACAATTATTGTATGATACAAATGAAAAAACCTATTTTCCATATATAGGAGTGGTGAGTTCCAGTATTGTAGAAATAATGTTGCAACTCCTGGGGCTTCCTTCTTTACTTTTATTAACTCGGTAGTTTGTAACAAACTTGGAGGCGACAGTGCTATATGCACAAGTACTAGCTTTTACTGCAGGCTGTCACTTGATCAGCTGGCGCAAGTTCGCTAGGAGCTTAAGCCAACTTCTATGAGTTCTCAGAAGAAGATTTAACTGTGATGAAAGGAAACTAACTCTACAGGGGATATTCTACTTGCAGAAATAGAAGGAAAACTGAAAGGAAATGTAAACCCTAGCAAACCCTAATTTAACCACTAACCCTACTTTTGCAAAAAGAGATGAAAAATACTGAAATGGGTGCCATTGGCTACTAAAAAGGTAAATTGCATTTATTCAAGCTACTTCTGAAGAGAAATGAGAAGAAATAATCTTTTTGTACTTTTGAGTATTTTTATGTGGAATTATTATGCTTGTGATTTGACTAGTTGTGATTGTGCAGAGGTTTGGTGGTAAAGGAAGATGGAGTTGGCTTTTGTAGAAGGTGAGGAAGGTGTGAAGAGGTCCTAAGAAGTCCCTAGTACCCTTCTGGAGACTTCCATTGTGATCATACTTCGAAAAATCACTCGTAGGAAATTCTACAAGAAGATGCAGGGGATCTACAAGAGGTTCTATAGGAGGATCTACAGGAGGAGGCCGAAAGAGGTTTTTGGAGGTTTGAAGGTGGAAAAATGATGGGAAAATGGAAATGAAGGTTGGATGAAGGTGTTGAGGGGTCTATAACTTTGTTAAGGAAGATCAAGAATGACGGAGATGGTTGGATTTGTTCAAAGGGCAAGAAAGCAACTTTGTGTAAAAACGCAGAAATTAGGGCAGATTGGCGAAATGTGGCGAATGATCAAGGAAATCTTGGAGAAGTGAGTTGGTGCTGGCTGTTTGATGGAGGGATGATGAGCTGGAATGTTTTTCAAGAGATTTGCACATTTACTTCTCAAAACTGACCAAAGCACAAACCGAAAAATAGAGTTTTGTCTATCTTAACCTAATTTCTGACCTAAAACCAGAAAAATGCTAAACAATAATTTATGAAAAAAAACCATGCGCGAAAACCATGGTAAATGAATAGGAAATTATCTAATCATGTGAACCCAAACTAATAGCAACTTCTCCAACTCGAAATATCACACTAGCAGTTGTAGTCGAAGAGCAAAAGTTGTGTTTTTGGTGGCAGCAGTAGTGCCTTGACCTCAGATCATGGTCCCAAGGAAGGAGAAAGGAGATCAAGACCTACTGGTAGCCTTTTTGGATCCTTTTTCTATCACTGCAGCAAACTACTTAAGCAACTTGAAGCAAAAACAACTATTCTAACCATCAAAAGCAACTTAATCTAATGAAGCAAGATCAATCTATACAACATAAATTATCTCATGAATGAAAGCAAAAGCATATAAATACACAAAGTAGGTACTAGGTAGCTTGGTTTGGGCCCTAACCCAAGAGTTTCAGCCCTCTAGAAAAGATTAGTGATGGTTCAAAACTTGGTTCATCTTCATTTATAAAAAAAAGCAGTTACATCACAAAATTGTCTTCGAAAAGAGCTCGAAAATGAGCTGAGTACAAGGCTGCACAAAAGTGTGAAAATATACTAAGAAATGGATAACCTACGAAGGCTTGAAGCCTTCTTATTTATACAAGTGGGGACTCCCAACAATCCTCCTAAACTTAAGGAACTTGGCTGCCTAGGACTGAAGATAACCACAACACTACTTGACTTTCTCGGCTGCCCCTTGGAATCATCAATGTGGGCCTTTGTATTCCAAGTTGTTGATGAAGAATTCAAGGAAGGGGTCATTAATGAAGGGGACACCCCTCCTATAAGTCCTCATCCCTGTTGCCTCAAGTTCGGCTGTCATTTTGCTCATAAATTCCTGGTCTTTGTCCAAAATTGTCCAAAAAATCTGCAATAAACACTCATTAGACTACATGGCAAAGTGACCATCCCCATTCACTCTATTGACATAAATATATTCAAAAACATGCACAAAACTATTGAGAATGGTGGATTAAATCAAAATAATAGGCAAAATGAACCCATATAGTTACCCATTTCTGGGGCTCAGCATCATGCCCCTGCTGAATGGGTTGCTCATCCTCTGAGCAACTAATCTAGTTTTTCATCTTTAATAGCTTTAACAGCTTCCCTGACATCCCAAGCCTTTGATGTGATGTCTTCCTCTCTGTAATGGAAACCTGCTTTCTTTTCCACTTCCTCCCATTGTTTCTGTTCTTCCTCCTCCTTAACCCCTTCCAACAGTCCTAACAACAGTGGAGGACTGAATTTAAGACCAATCTAGTTGGCTTTCAAGTTTTGCATTGATTGCTTATATAGGGGCACTCTCATCATAGCTTCCCTCATTCTGGTTGGGGAGTGATACTCCCTGATCCTTAGGCTATGTGACAATGTATTCCACCTTCTCATGCATGCATGAAGATAGTCATCGCCAAATAGTCTCTCCATATCTTCAAATGAGCAATAGCCTATGCTTGCTTGTAAACATAGTCAGGAAGAACTTGAGGATTGGCTGCCAGGTGTTGGTGGGCATAAATGAAAGCAAATGGTTCTGCTGGTTCTGGCCTTATCATGAGGGGATCGCTTAGCTCCTTTTCCATGATTTTCTGAATTTCCACTGCTCTCTTTTCTTCATGGCTCAACCGAGAAGCCATAGCCATGAGTTGTAGGTCTCCCAATGCACCATTTGGATCCCATAAATTCATGTCAGGAAGTGCCATATTGTGTAAGTAAAATTCTACTAGCTTGGCTTTATCCTCGGCTGAACTATTATCACATAAATGCATAAATTGGCCATAATCTTGAAATGGTGTTGTGCCCCTTTGGGCCAATGTGTTAATCTAGAATTGGAGCCATTGGTCTTTGAAATACAGTGCATAGGATCTAGCTGTTTGTTTGCACTACAAGGCCTCCATTGCCCAGTTGGCCATGTAGGCCATCTGGGCTTCCTTTTCTTGCAATTGCCTTTTCAAAATCAGCACTTCAATTGCTGCCTGAGATTCTTTTTCTTGATGTTGTTTCATCAGTGTCTCACTATCTGTCAGCAGTTGTTCTTGTTGCTGCTATTTCTCTACTGCTTCACTATCTACTAGGGGTCCTTTTTATTGCTGTCCTTCCAAGACTGGCAGCTTATTTCCTCCTTGAGGTCCCCTTTCCTGTAGCTGCTTTTTCAATAGTTCATTTTCTTCCTGTAGCTAAGCTCTTCTAATGTTCTCTGTGTGCCTTACCATGACCAATTCTCTGTTCATCTCTCTCAACTTGTTTTCCATGTGCCCTATATATTCGACCCCTTTAGATTTGGCAATCTGCATCTAGGTGTGGGTCCTGACTCTCTCCTTTTCTAGTTCGAAGAAAAGAGGCACTGCAAATTTTTGTGGGATGATCTTCCCACCTTCTAGAATATTGTAATAGGATCCTAAATTAGGTTGAGGGCTTGGCTCAGGTATTTGTTTTTCTTTGCCTTCCTCTTGTGATTGTTCTTTCGCCTTCTTTTACAATTTTTCAGTTTCTTTGAGCTTGGCCAGTGTCTCCTGTAGAGAGGCTTGTGCCTCCTGTAGGACTGCTTTGGAGTCCATCAATTTGATCCTTTCCTTCCTAGTGGAGGTCTTCGGACTCCATCTCTCATAGGTAATAGAGATTTGGAGGGAGATTCCCCCCTTGTTACAGTAGGTGCATCCTCAATGATAATGGGTTCTTTTGATGGCGGTTGGGGCTTGCCCACCTTAATTTTGGTGCTCCTTCAGGCTTTGAAATACATAGAGGTCTGTCTTTTTCTTTTCCCCTTTTGCTTAGCTGGAGTGATCAATGCAACAAGGACAACTGCTGCTTCCCTTGCTAGTGTCTCAGGGGACACTTCTTCTTGCTGTTCTTCTCCTTCATCCTCTGTAGTTTTTCCTGTGTCTACTGTTTTTGCTTTTGTCTCTGCTGTCTCTGGTGGTGTTTTCTCCTTTTCTTGCTGAGTCTCTACCTTTCCTGTGGCAGTGTTTTTCTGAGCTTTCTTGGGCTTCTTTTTCTCAGCTTTTGTTCTCTTTCTCTTCTCTGCTTTTGATGTTGTTTTCTTTTCTGCCGTAGGTTCAACTGTGGTTTTGTTCGGTTTGTCCTCTTCTTTCTATGCCTCCTCTTTTTCTTCTTCTATTTGAATATTTTGTGCCTCCTCATGAATTTCGTTCACAAGTTCCTCTTTCTACTCCTCCTCATCACTACCAGATGGGCTAAGGTCATCAGTAAGAGTTTTGATGTCATCTTCTCTAGACATATTCCTGAAAATTTCCCAAGCTATAAGGATGGTGTAGGTGTGAAGGGAATCTTCTACCAACAATTTGATGAGTCCATGGTGGGCCAGTTGGTCTAGAACCCCTGCATTCAACTTGTTGCCACATTCTATTAAAGATTGGAGGAGGAAATATGGGAGACTGAGTTTTCTAGCTGCAGGTAGATTTACCCCATATCTCAATTCATGCAATAACCTGAAGTGATAACCATAAAATATATTGAACCTTCCTTCACAAGTGATATATTTCATGATTTGGAAGCTGACCTCACCCCATGGATGAGGCAAACTTGTCCTCCTGACCCCATTCTTATCCTCTACAGGATGTTCATCATGTTGAAAAAATGTCTTTTTAGCAACCTATCCTAATGGTTTTTCTTCTTTGCTCTAGGGGAGCCCAAGTGGAAGACCTGTGATTCTGATTATAAATTCTGGTGTAAGCTCTATGGTCAAACCCCTGAAACTAACTGTAGCATGGGTTTTT
The DNA here is from genome assembly GCA_000404065.3 of Pinus taeda. Lineage (NCBI taxonomy): Eukaryota > Viridiplantae > Streptophyta > Pinopsida > Pinales > Pinaceae > Pinus > Pinus taeda. The sequence continues at coordinate 48,865 of APFE030300157.1, forward strand.
GAATGTGGCCTTAAGGATATTAAAAATTCCTCTGTCACCTCCTCATCATATCCATGAATTCTCTCAAAGAAAGGCATCCAGTTTTCCCTGGTGAAGAGGGCCACCACTTTTGGATGCTCATGCAATTGTTTGGAGTTCAAACCCTCCTTTCTCATAAAACCTCCTGGCATGGTGTTTAGTGACTTCTAAAAATGCTCAGGTGAGGAAGAAGGCAACAACTTTCAAAACCAGAAACAGAGGATAGCTGAGTTTTGTTTTTTTCTGAAACCAGAGAGAAAATTTATCTTGTTCTTCTTTTTTCACAACATCAATTTGAAAATTTTCCCTCCTTTCAACCTGGTTTTCAATCTGAACTTACTTCTTGGCTTTTGGAAGAAATCAATACTTTGACAGAATAGAAAATATATAACATAGTGTTTTTTCACAGAGTAGACGGACTTGCAAATTCATTTTTTTTCACGGGCTTGGTTTCTATGGTTGCATCCCTTTTTTTTTTTATAGGAGAATACGGGAAAGGAAAGAAAAAACAAATTTTTTAGCGTAGAGAAGAAAATGGAGAGACTGTATAGAATTCAGGAAAACACAGGTAGACTTTTGAGCTTCTCTTTCCTTTCTTTGTCAACCCAATACTTTACTTTTAATCCACCACCTTGTATAGATATATCACATGCAAAGTTGGTTCCTAAGCCTACATCTTTTCAAGCTTGAATTTGACAAAAATTTCGAATTTTCCCTGTGCAGAACTGCTCTCTGGCTTTTCTGTAGAAAACCTCCTGTAGAGGGTGTTCCTGCTCCTATAGAATGCAACAATGCTCTTGTAGAGCCCGATAGGCCAGAGGGTTTTGAAAAACTGGCAGAAAATGACTAGTTCGTTGTTTTGAAGGTGGTAGGTGAGTGCTGCAATTGAGAACTTGTCGATGTAATTGAAAACAAAAGGTGGTGGAGGTTTAGACCACACTGTACTTAAGCTGATGGAGTGATCTACGGTGACGAGGTGAGGTGATAAGATGGGTACGTTATCCCCATTCGGACCATTGGTCCTATGCCAGTTCATTATGGTTTTTCATGTTGCCTAACTGCCATCACCTCCATTGTTCCCGTTATACACCGCCACCACTACTAGTTCTGAGTTTTTTCTTCCCGAGTTGACGGGCCACACGTGCTGACTGCCTATCTGAACTGCGGTTTAAATGGGACGAAGCTTGTTTGAACTCAACGAGGGTGATTTGAACTGAATGAGGGTGGCCAGTTATTTGGCCATTGATTTCATTTAATCGTGACCACGCTAATAGTTCATGCAGTTCCTAAATAATATTCATTCAACATAGGAACAGGTTTTGGCCACTCACCTGTTAGTCACTGCTGTGCTCTACATGCTCGGACTTTGGTACTTCATTTCCTCATTACTGTTGCTACTGGTGCTCTGCATGCTTAGCCTTTGGCTTATGCTAGTGGTTTTTCGATCAGGCTATGCTCCTTGCATGTTACTGTGCTGACCCTGTCTCTAGAGCCTGTTTTTTAAAGGGATCAGTTGCTACAGGAATCCTGTTGGATTTCCTGTAGCTGCTTCTCCCTCTAAAATTTCAGGTTGATGCTTGAGCAGGGGCTAAAGAGAAATCTGAATAAGGTCTTGAATGAAAGGAATAACAGCTGGAAGGCGTTAGGTAAGAAAAAGTGAAGAATGTTGCTTTTTTTATTCGTAATATATATATATATATATATATAAATTTTTTTTTTTGAAAAAACAAAAGAAACAGAATTCTGTGTTTTTTTATTTTGTGTGCAGGGAAGAAAAATTAAGTGGAAATGTGGGTGTACAGGGATGGAATGGAGAATTAGGAGGATGGATGGTGGCAGGGAGGTCCACAGGCCTTTTGAAAAAATGTCTAGCCCTTAGATTCTTTTCTAAACTCGATTTTGATCTCTCTGTGATTTCTATAGGAGCCTCCTGTATAATGCACAAAGTTTCCTGTAGGATGTGAAATATTCAGGACAAGTGAGACCAAGGCTCGAGAGAAGATAATGGTGATGGAGGAATGGATTATGAAGGGTGTATGCAGCCTGGCCATGTCCCTTTTTTTCTTTGTGACCCTCCTGCAATCTGCAATGCATCCAAAAGAAGTTAGTTTTTTTTTGTGTTTTTTCATTTATTTTTTTTTGAGACAGCAGGGGTGCCTCTAGGAGGTTTTCACCCTCACTGCCTGCCCTGGGCACCTCCAGGAGGTTTTCAGCCAGGGATCCTTTATTCTTTTTTATGTGGAGTGGAGGCAGAGACCTGCTCCACTACCAACACTGTTTTACCCAGATTCTCAATGAATTCCTACTTAGAAAGGGGATTTTTGTAGATCTTCAACCTATGCCCGTTGATGAGCATGGGGATGGCTTCTTCATCGATGGTCCAGATCAGGAATGAACCATTGTCATTGCATTTTTCTATTGTGTATGGTCCCAGCCATCTTGTCCTCAGTTTGCCCTTGAAATCTTTATATCTTGAATCATACGGCAACGCCCAATCTCCTTGCTGGAATTGTTTTTCTTTGAGGTGTCTATCATGCTATATTTTTCTTTGAATCTGGACTATGTCTGAGTGGAGGAGGGCCTGCAATATCTATTCATCCAATCCATTTAGCTGAAGCAATCTTTCCTTTTGTGCATGACTGAGATCTAGGTCCAGCTGAACTGCTATCCTTAATGTATTATATTCAAATTCTATTGACAGTCGAGCCTTCTTCCCATAGACTAGCTGATAGGGTGTGAACCCTGTGGTGCTTTTCCAGGTGGTTTTATAGGCCCAGGTGGCCTCAACCAATCGATCTGTCTAATATTTTCTGTTGCTGCTCACTACCTTAGTCAAAATCCCTTCCAAAGCTCTGTTACTGACTTCCACCTGTCCATTTGCTTGAGGATGGTAAGGGGTGGAAGTTCTGTGCTTAATCTTGTGGTGTGTGAGTAGGTATTCAACCAGATTGGAGGTAAATTGACTCCCTTGATTTGTGACTAACTCTCTTGGATAGCCAAACTTGTAGAAGATATTTTCCCTCAAAAACTCAGCTCAGTTTTCTTCTATTGCTGCTTTGATCGCCTTTGTTTCTGCCCATTTTGTCAGATAATCAGTACACACAATGATGTAAGATTTTTGTTTTGATGCAGGGTTGATAGGACCCATAAAGTCCATTCCCCACTTCTCAAATGGCTCGAAAGTCACTTGAGGTTGCAGGGGCATCTCATCCCTTGGAGTGGGTTTCCCCATCCTCACATTGGCTGATATATCTCCTAAAGGCAGTCCTTTTTGCTACAAAATGGCCCCCACAGGGCCCATCATGACAAGTTAGGAGGATGTCAAAAAATTCCTCCTCCCTGACACAATGCCTCAAAATCTGATCTTGGCCAATTTTAAAAAGATTACCCCCAATCCAGGTGAATGGGGCACTTTTTCTCATGATATTGCTCTTCTCTTTTGAGGATAGGTGTGGCGGAAACTGTGATGAAACCAAATAATTTGCTATATCAGCAAACCATGGAGAGAGTATTGAAATAGCAAATAGGTGTTCATCTGGCATTTGATCATCCACCATTCCTTCTTCACTTGCAGGCAGATCTAGTCTAGACAGAAAATCAACATCAACATTTTCCTTACCTAGCTTATCAGCAATGGTCAAATCAAATTTCTACAATAGAAGTAACCATCTAATGATATGAGCATTTACATCCAGTTTATTCATAAAATACCTAATTGTAGCATGATTAGTGTGTATGAATGTTTGATAGCCGGTGATGTAGTGTCTAAACTTATTTAGGGAATGGACTACAGCTAGGAGCTCCTTTTTGGTTACAATGTAGTTTAGTTCTTCCTTGGACAGGCTTTTACTGATAAAGTATATGGAATAAGGTAGCTTCTCATTAACTTGCCCCAAGGCTGTTCCTATCGCTTTGTTCAAGGAATCTGTGTGAATGTGGAAAGGTAGGGCCCAGTTTGGACCTCTCAAAATTGGGGCAGTTACCAGTTTACCTTTCAAGGCATCCAGAGCCTCTTGACAGTTGTCAGTCCATATGAACTCAACATCTTTTCCCAAAAGACCAAACAATTGAGAGGCTAGCTTACTAAAATCCTTAATGAATCTTCTGTAATACCCTACTAAGCCTAGAAAACTCCAAACATCTCTTACCTTTTGAGGAGGTGGGACCCTTTGGATGATAACAATCTTGTTGGGATCCACCTCTAATCCTTGCTGATAAATTGTATGACCTAGCATGGTCCCTTCAGCCATCAGGAATTCGCATTTTTCAAGACTGAGGGACAGGTTCATTTCAATACACTTGGCTAGAACTTTCCCCAAGTTAGTCAAAGCTTCCTCGAAGTTAGAACCATAAGGGGTAAAGTCATCCATATAGATTTCCACTGAATCATGAACCAGTTCAACAAATATGCTCAGTACAGCTCTCTGGAAAGTGGCGGGAGCATTGCACAACCCAAAAGGAAGGACCCGGTAGGAAAAAGCACCCCAAGGAAAAGTGAAAGTGGTCTTATCTTGGTCTTCTGGGTTTATTTGGATCTTGTTGTACCCGCTAAACCCATCTAGGAAGGAGAAGAACTTCTTCCCTGCCAGGCCATCTAACACTTGATCTATGAAAGGCAAAGGGAAATGGTCCTTCTTGGTGGCCTTTTTTTATTCTTGATAATCTACACAGATTCTCCACTTCTTGTTTTTCTTTGGCACTAGCACCAAAGGAGAAACCCATTCACTGTCAGAGATGGAGTAGATGAATCCTGCATCCAACAACTTTTGCAGTTCTTCTTTGACAATGTCCTTAAGGGCTAGATTCATCCTCCTTTGAGGTTGCTTGACTGGTTTACAATCTTCTTTAATGTAAATGTGATGAGTACAGACTGAAGGGTGTACTCCCTTCATTTCCTTATAGCTCCAAGCAAAAGCATCCAAGTGATTTTTCAATAAGCTACACAGTTCCTTCTCTTAAGAGGTGGATAGGGATGAGTTGATCTTCAGGGTTCTTTTTGGCTTGAATTCCACATTCTTAACTCAGAGAGAGGTTAGATCAGCCACACAGAGATAAACTAAAGGATTGGCTTCAGTTTCTTCCACCAACTCTTCTAATGGCAACACACTGGGGGGTGGATTTTGAATCAAATTCTCAATAAGATCATCCTCGGTTTGTGGACCCCTCATGGTAGCCTCTACTATACATAATGGTGCAGAATAGAATTCATCCTCATATTCCTCCTCCAACTAGCGAGGTAAATCATGTTCTAATAGAGGTTGGGCGGGAGGATACAGGACTAGTTGTTTGGACATATGCCCATTCTTGATTGTCATGTTCCCAGCTCGACAACTGATGTAGGCATCTGCAGTATCCAACCAAGGCCTTCCCAGGATGAGAAGATACCTACTGAGCTTTTCCTTTGGCCGAAGAATCAAGAAATCAACAGGGTACTCTGAGGAATCAATAGATACCATTACATCTTCCACAATCCCCTTAGAGGTCATAGTGGAGTGGTTTGATAACTGCAGTACTGTTGAGGTATTTCTCAAGGAACCTTGAAGGTTGAGTTTGAGCATAGTGTCCATAGTCATCACATTAATGGCAGCCCCTAGATCAATCAAGGTATGGGGGATTATGGTGCCATTGATGTGGACACCGACTACAGGACTCCCAAGGTCTACATATATCGACAGATTACCTTCCCCAACATCAGGTCAGACAATTGTCCTATGACATTGATAGTTGGGGCATCTCTCTTGTGCCTGCCTAGGTGCTTGAAGCACTTCTCCTTGATCACTTGTTGTATATAGGCACATCCTTTATGGCTTGGAGAAGCGGTATCTTTACACATAACTGTTTCAATTCTCCTAGAAGTTCAATTTCTTCTGGGGTCGGTTGTGTGGTTCCAGTTAGTCTCTTAGGAAAGGGTGGAGTGACTTTTGGTTCACTTTCCTATTTTTCTTCCTCATCCTCCTTAGGAGGAGGTTGGCTACCTAGGAGAACCTTCCTAGATCATAGGTTAATCTCCTGAATATCCACAGCATAGGTGAGGCATGTTGTTTCTCAGCTATATACCTGTTGGGCTTGTCTATTGTTGGGGTTCGGGTTCAGTTGAGCTGGTATTTGGGTTGTCTTGGTGGAGCAGGAGGTAATGGTTGTGGTTGAGTAGGTGGTGGAGGCAAAAGAGCAGGAAGAGAGTTGTATTGTGGCCTCCACCCCTTATGAGGTCCATTCCACTGAGGTTTTGGTTGAGCATAAGGGTGAAATGAATAAGTGACTGGAGGAGCCTGGTATTGAGGAGGATACGACCAAGGAGGGGGTGTGGACCAGGAAAGATGAGCAGGGGGACCCTAAGAAGGCATGGAAGTGGCTTGATTAGGGTTGTAATAGGTCTGGTATGTCCCTTGCATTCCCTGCTGGTAAGGTCTGGGTCCATGTGGCCCCCTTTGGTTCATGAAATAGAGTGGTTCAGTGGCCCCTTCAGCCCCCTGATATGCAACCTTGATTCTGGGCAAGGAAGGACACTAATTCGTAGGATGGTCTTCTTCATAGACTAAACACACTTCTATAGAGTGCAATGGACATTCGTTCCTAACATGCTTTCTAGCGCACCTGGGACAAAATATGGCCAAGGCCCTCTCAGCTTCCTCTTATTTCCTTTTGATATGCAAGGTATCCATTTGCATGGCAAGAGTCTACCTCAACTCGCTCTTGAAATCTTCCAACCGATTCTCAAGTTTGTTTCTAAAGGATGAACTGGATGAGGATGTACTGGATAAAGGTTGACTTCCCCTACCTCTTATTCTAGCTGACCTGGAATGGTTTCTAAACATAGTCTTTATGTCATCATAAGGTAGTTGGTAGATGTTTCCCCTAGCCATCAAATGGAGGGTATCTAGAAGGTCTTTAGGGACTCCTCTGAGCATAACCAACTTTAGAGATTCGGGGTCAAGTGTGCACTAGCCCTTTTATAACTTAGTTGAAACCTCTCTTCATAGTCTTCTAAAGATTCATCACTTCCCATGGTCATTTGGAAGATTTCTTCCTTGGTATCCTTTGACCTACAATAGTCCTAGTATTTGTTGTTAAAGGCTTGCTGCATCTGTGCCCAAGTTGTGATATTGTTTCTAGGTAGCCCCATGAACCAGCACAAGGCTGCATCCTTGAGAATAGAAGGAAACAATTTCAACTTCTGTTCGTCTTCTGCATAGTCATAGGTTCGACAGAGAACAACAAATTCAAACAAGAAGGTATCAGGATCTTTGGTAGTCAATCCATGGAAGTGAGGTAAGGCTGAAGGACTTATGTTTTTCATTTTTGTGTCCCCATTGGTCTCTCGGATAGGAAAGGCACCTTCTATTCTTTCTCCATTTCCTCTAATGTTTCTGTTTTCAGCCATGGTCTCAGGAGGAATGGTTTCTTTCTCTTCTTCTATTATAGGTCTTAGCATATCTCTGGAGGTTCACCTATAGGTTCTTCTGGATCACTGCCACCAAAGAAGAGACAAGGGTGACTCAGTGATGTGGTGGGGGTGTTGGGTAGGAATTTTCCAGAATTGTCTCTGTTCCTACGAGACATGAAAGGAAATCCCTTTTTTTGGGCGATTTTTGTCTTTTTTCTTTCTGCTTGTACCTACAAAACTGAAATTGATTGAACAATAAATTGGAACTAACTAGAATAAACCTTGCTAAAATGGAAATTGCAGAATTGAAATGAAAGCAAGAGATGACTAATCTACTTTGCTGAAATGAAATTGCATAATTGAAATGAAAGCAGGAAATGTCTAATCTACGCTTGCTAAAATGAAATTGCAGAATTGAAATGAAAGTAGGAAATGACTAATCTACTTTTGCAAAATTGGAATTGTAGAATTGAAATGAAAGTAGGAAATGACTAATCTACTTTTGTTAAATTGAACTACTTAGCAGAATGTTGCAGTAGAAAAATAGAAGAAAAGTAGTAATCACAAAATACTCTGACGCTTCCCCGGCAAAAGCACCAAGGAGAGTGGTGAGATCGAGTATTGCAACAATAATACTACAACTCATGGGGCTTCCTTCTTTACTTTTATCAACCTAGTAGTTCGTAACAAACTTGGAAGCGATGGTGTTGTATGCACAAGTACTAGCTCTTACTGCAGGCTGTCACTTGATCAGCTGGCTCATGTTCGCTAGGAGCTTAAGCCAACTTCTATGAGTTCTTAGAAGAAGCTTTAACTATGATGAAAGGAAACTAACTTTACAGGGGCTATTCTACTTGCACTAAGAGAAGGAAAACTGAAAGGAAATGTAAACCCTAGCTAACCCTAATTTACCCACTAACCCTACTTTTGCAAAAAGAGATGGAAACTACTGAAATGGGTGCCATTGACTAATGAAAAGTTAAATTGCATTTATTTAAGCTACTTCTGTAGAGAAATGAGAAGAAATCATCTTTTTGTACTTTTGAGTATTTTTATGTGGAATTATTATGCTTGTGATTTGACTAGTTGTGACTGCGCAAATGTTTGGTGGCAAAGGAAGATGGAGTTGGATTTTTTAGAAGGTGAGGAAGGTGTGCAGAGGTCCTAAGAAGTCGCTAGTACCCTTTTGGAGACTTCCATTGCGATCAGACTTCGAAAAATCTCTCGCAGGAAATTCTACAGGAGGCTGTAGGGGATCTATAGGAGGAGGCCGAAAGTGGTTTTTGGAGGTTTGAAGGTGGAAAAATGATGAGAAAATGGAAATGAAGGCTGGATGAAGGTGTTGAGGTTTCTATAACTTTGTTAAGGAAGATCAGGAATGAAGGAGATGGTTGGATTTGTTCAAAGGGCAAAAAAGCAACTTTGTGAAAAAACACAGAAATTAGGGCAGATTGGCGAAATGTGGCGAATGATCAGGGAAATCTTGGAGAAGTGAGTTGGTACTGGCTGTTTGATGGAGGGATGATGAGCTAGAATTTTTTTCAAGAGATATACACACTTATTTCTCAAAACTGACGAAAGCAAGAACCGAAAAACAGAGTTTTGTTTATCTTAACCTAATTTCTGACCTAAAACTAGAAAAATGTTGAACAATACTTTATGAACAGAAATAATGTGAGAAAACCATAGTAAATGAATAGGAAATGATCTAAGCTTGTGAACCCAAACTAATATCAACTTCTCCAACTTGAAATATCACACTAGCAGTTGCATTGGAAGAGCAAAAGCTGTGTTTTTGGTGGTAGAAGTAGTGCCTTGACCTCAGATCATGGTCCCAAGAAGGGAGAAAAGAGATCAAGACCTACTGGTAGCCTTTTTGGATCCTTTTTCTATCACTGTAGCAAACTACTTAAGCAACTTGAAGCAAAAACAACTATTCTAACCATCAAAAGCAACCTAATCTAATGAAGCAGGATTAATCTAAACAATAGAAATTATCTCATAAATGAAAGAAAAATAATATATATACACAAAAGAGGTGCTGGGTAGCTTGGGTTGGGCCCTAAAACAAGAGCTTTAGCCCTCTAGAAAAGATCAGTGTTGGTTCAAAACTTGGTTCATCTTCATTTATAAAAAAATAGCAGTTACATCACAAAATTGTCTTCAAAAAGAGCTCGAAAATGAGCTGAGTACAAGGCTGCACAAAAGTGAGAAAATAGACTAAGAAATGGCTAACCTATTGAGGCTTGAAGCATTCTTATTTATACAAGTGGGGACTCCCAACATTCCTCCTAAAATTAAGGAACTCAGCTGCCTGGGACTGAAGATAACAACAACCCTACTTGACTTGCTCGGCTGCCCCTTGGAATCATCAATGTGGGCCTTTGTACTCTGAGTTGTTGATGAAGAATTAGTGGAAGGGGTCAGTAATGAAGGATACACCCCTCCTATAAGTCCTCATCCCTATTTCCTCGAGATTGGCTGTCTTTTTTCTCATAAATTCCTGGTCCTTGTCCAAAATTGTCCAAAAAATCTGCAACAAACACTCATTAGACTACATGGCAAAGTGACCATCCCCATTCACTCTACTGACATAAATATATTCAAAAACATGCACAAAACTATTGAGAATGGTCGATTAAATGAAAATAATAGGTAGAATGAACCCATATAGTTACCCATTTCTGGGGCTCATCAAGGAGTCTAAGGGGTCACAATATAATCAAAACTGACATAACAATAATAATATAAGGGCACAAACCTAGATACGGGTGATCACAATGGCATCCCCTCACAAGCCAGAATGAAGAGAATTCATGGTGATTTGTAGGCACCATTAATAGGGTGCTCAAGTCGAGAATTTTGTAACAAGTTCAAGGAAATGGCCTCCATGGACCATAATGTAGTTTTTCCTCCTCTGATGAATAACACTTGCCCTCCTCAGGCTGTAGAGATTTGCTCATGCACCATCACTAGAATCTGCTGTTGGTTGCTCAGTTACGTGGATGTGGGAAATGGGTATCATTTCTCCCAAACCATGCACTGTAATTTGATTCTAGCCCATAATTCCTATACTCTCCCTCTAAACAACCATTCCTTTGACTCCCCAAGTGATAGCTCTATGACAAATTTAGTCATGGCGCACATTCGCCACTGCATGCGCAACAGAAGAGGGGGCAATCATGGCAGAAGAATTCGTCCTCCCATTATGACCAACCCTGAATCTGCTTCTCACTCCTCTTCTCCTCTCATCTCACATCCCTATAACACCTTCTCTGGTAGGTATCTAGACACCCGCAATGGCAGAGGGTAGGCTCAGGTCCAGGGTTTTCGCAAGATGGACACAGCAGTCCATACGGTGAATTTTCCCCTTCCCCCTCAACCTGCTCGTCATACGACTCAATTTATCTTCCGTATCACCCTACATAGGCCCGTCATAACCACCACTATCACCATCACCTTCTCTGAGGAAATTGACCCACAGGAAGCTCAGCCAGGGAACAACGGTGAGCAGCAGAGGGCCGCTCAGCGGAACATGAGTGCCCGAGACCCAAGAAAGCAGTAGCTGGTTAAGGACTATGCCACCCTGCATGGATAGGAGCTATTTGGTAGGCAACCAGCCATCGAAGGCAGAGCTAGAGACATGAAGGCAATTGGTGGTAGAGCAGGAGACATGTCTGGCAAGCATGCAACAAATGGCAGCGCTACTGGCACTCAACCAGCTCATGGAATATTGCTCGACATGTCAGTAGAGGAGGAGGAGTGGTACAAGTATGCGTGTTGTATTGTGGAAGAGCCTACCGCAGAGGACCTCCAGGAGGTCCATCCTAATTGACAACTAGGCTGCCAAGTGTCGCCCTTCTGCCAACTGGAGTTTTCTTATGTTGATTGGTTGATTTCTGCTATGTTGTGTTGTGTGAAAACTTTCCTTTTGGTTGATTTTTGCTATGTTTTGTTTTTTGTCAAAACTTGTAACCCCTGCGTGGGATTTTATCCGGTTTCATGGACTAGTTTCCCCCTCGATGGGGCAATCGCGTTTAGGCTGTGATATTTTTTGACAAATGCTATTCAACACTGCTGAGGCCAGAGCCTCGTTGTACTTTTATTTTGTTTCATATCAATAGAATAGTGTTACTTAGAAAAAAATAATAATATGAGGGCAGAACAATAACAATGATGGGCTTCTATGGGGCAAAATACTAACAATATGGGGATAATAGGGGCACAAAAATAGCAATAAGGGCTACAATGACAATATTAATGGGGGAATCACTAGTATTATAGGGACCTAATAGTGCTGGAGAAGTATTTTTTTTATATTTTTTTGAATAATAATGCTAATGCAATGGAATTTTTCTGTCTTTGAAATGAAATATGCCTAATGAAATTTTTGTTCTTGCAGAAAGTAAAGTAAATGAATCAACTATGGAAGAAAACAATGCATACTTTGATACCTTCCCGGTAACGACACCAAATAGTGATAAGCCTCAGTATTGGAACAAGAATGCTCCAACTCCCAAGGCTACCAACTTAAATTATCAACCTAGGGTTCGTACAACTTAACAGGTGTTGATACTATATGTGCAACATGCAATGCATCCTTCTTTCATTGATCTGATGTAAGGAAGTGAATATCATCGAATCAAGCCTAAATTAATTGCAAAAATGGAAATTTTACTCTATTTGCAGAAAGGAAACCTAATTACTTTTACAGAGAGGAAATCCTATTTACTTTTGCAAAAAGGAAAGGCTATTCTACTTTGCATGAATATAAATGTTAATTCTATTTCTTGAAATTTAAAAATTAACCTAATTTCAGAGTATATCAAAGGGAAGCCTAGTCTATGCAATAAAAATAACAATGTTGGGAATGGAAACCATAACTTAAGATGCATGAAACAAAATGAAATAATTTTTCAATCACTGCATTCAAGATAGATTTTTTTAATAGATTTCACAAGGTTCTTCATAAATTAATCATGAAAATCATCATTATGCTCTTCAAGTCATGAATTTCTCCACTAATCCAAACTACAAAGGTGAATTGCAATGGAGAAGAGGCAAGGCTTAAGAGATATTTTGGTATTACTCAATCAAGGATTCAGAGCCTAGGGGTCATGATTCAAGCCTAAGAAATATATATATATTTTTTTTTGGATAAAATATGGTTAGGTTTACACGTGCTATAGGATGGCTAGAGGGGGTGCTATAGGAGGTGTTATAGGAGGCCCTGTTTTGCTACAGGAGTGAAATAACTTGGTGAATGTCCAAGTAAATAAAATGAAAATGAGATGGATTTTTTTTTATTAAATAGGATTTCATAGGACTCCATTTGAAGTGGTACCACTCCAAAATACCCGTGTTAATACATGCTAAAAAATAGAATAAAATCACTTACTTTAAAAACCTGAAATTCGAGAACTAGTGAGCTAGTTAAGTTACCAAATGCCTAACTTAATCAAGTGAAAATTCTATGGAGTAAATTTTTATATTAACTTAAATATATTTATGACCCAATACAAGTGGAATCAACTCAAATGAAACTTATTAACATGTTCTAAATGTAAGTTTTAACCCCATACATAAATTACCTGCATACGAATTCTAAAACACAGAAAATAGACAATGCGAGCGCATAACACATAAAACACATATACATAGAGATTTTCCCCTAGATCCCAAAACTGGGACTACAAACTTGATTTTTCATTATATTCCTTTAAATGTTACAATACATATTTATACATGCCGAAGCATCCAATACCATGGATCGAAAACCATCGTGTCCAAAACCATGGACTGAAAAACCATAGGTAGGTCCGCCCAACCTAATATAGGGTCCAAAAAATTTCTTCCAGGATGCTGCCTCGGACCCCGTAGAGGGGGCCTACCCACCCCCCTCAAACCCCCTGGACAGGGGGGGCTACCACCCCCCTGTGACCCACCTGTTGCGTAACTAGCGCAACAAAGGGGGGGCTCCGTCCCCCCTCGAACCCCCCGGTTCACTATGTGGGTTAGTCATGGAAAGAATATAACACAACCCAACCTACGACTTGTTGTTTTCTTTCCACAAGGGGCCACAGGAGAGCTTAGTCATTTTTCCAACCGTGAAATGTCCATTGTTTCTCTACACCAAGAGAACTTCTCAAAGCTCACAGATTTTGTCAATGCATCTGCAATATTCTTCAAAGTGTCCACCTTTACTAGCAACACCTTTTTGTCTTCTATCATATCCCTCACAAAGTGATACTAAACATCAATGTGCTTTATCTTTGAATGATAAGTAGGGTTATTTTCTAAGAAAATTGCACTTTAGCCGTCACAGTATATCCTTATAGCTCCTTGTACTAACCCCATACTTGAACACAATCTCTGCAACCAAATTGCTTCCTTGCTTGCATGAGTGGCTGCCATGTATTCTGCCTCTGTCGTTGATAGTGCCACTACAGATTGTTTCACTTGAAGATCTTCTCTGATCCAGACCTCCAGTCCAGTTTGCATCAAAAAAGCCATGGATATCCAAATCTCTGTCCAATCTTGGTATTCCTTGGTAGCACAAACCATAATCACTAGTGCCACACAAATACCTAAAAACCCGCTTCACTGTTGTCCAATGCTCCTTCCCCTGGTTTTGACATAAACCTCCTCATTACTCCCACTACATGTGCAATTTCTGGTATAGTACAAACCATTGCATACATTAGGCTATCGACTGCACTTGCATATGGAACATGGGACATATCCTCTTCCTCTTCTTGTGTCTTGGGACACTGTTCAACAGATGAATTTACACCTATAGGAATAGGAACCTTCACTAGTTTACTATCCTGCATATTAAATCTCTACAGTATTGTCTCGACATACTTCGTTTGGTTTAACCAAAGCTTCCTCTTTGCTCGATCTCTTTTAATTTCCATGCCCAAAATATAGTTTGCAGCACCAAGATCTTTCATGTCGAATTTTGAGGAAAATTGGGTCTTAAAATCATGGATAATTTCTTTGTCATTTCCAACTATCAACATATCATCCACATACAAGACTAGATAAATAACACAGTCACCAATTAATTTAAAATATACACAGTGATCTGCTTTGCTTCTGGTGAAGCCAAATCCCTATATAAATCTATCAAATTTCTGATACCACATCCATGGTGACTATTTTAACCCATACAGAGACTTCTTTAACTTGCATACCAGTTCTTTCTTACCATTCACCACAAAGCCTTCAGGTTGCTTCATGTAGATCTCCTCCTCTAAATCCCCATGAAGAAATGATGTCTTCACATCCATCTGTTCTACCTCAAAATCAAAAGTAGCAACAACACATAAAAGTAATCTAATAGAAGTTACCTTGGAAACAAGAGAAAAAATATCACCAAAATCAATTCCCGGCACGTGGGAATAACCTTTTTCTACCAACCGATCTTTGTATTTCTCCACCTTTCCTTCTACATTTGTCTTCTTCTTGAACACACATTTGCTGCCAATGGGTTTCCTTCCAGCCGGCAACTCCACCAGATCCCAAGCATCATTTTTGTGCAAAGATGCAATTTCATCAACCATGGCCTCTTTCCAGAGTTTTCCTTCCTCTGAATCTACTGCTTCCTTCACAGTTCCGGGATCATCATCAGTAATAGATAAAGAAAAATGTGAACAGAAAGAAGATGGAATATACCTTTCTGGCTGCCTTCTTTCTCGAACTGATCTTCTTACTCTCGGAGTTTGTGGTTCTTCATCTTCTAATTCCACATCTACTGCAGAGTCTAATTCTTCCTCCTTTAGCTCAAACTCTATCTTCTTAGGTTCCTTTGGTTGGAATTCATGTTTAATAACATCATTCACCTCTCTGAACACCACATCTCGGTTGTACACAACTTTCCTTGTTGCTGGGTTCCAAAGCTTGTAACCCTTTAAACCATCCTTATACCCAATAAAGATGCACTTTTCAGATTTACTATCCAACTTGGTTCATTTCTCCTTTGGAACATGTACATATGCATCACATCCAAATACCCTCAGATGTGAAAGAGAGGGTTTCTTACCAATCCATACCTCTTGTGGAGTCTTATCATCCAATGTTGATGAAGGTGATCTATTGACCAGGTAACATGCTATCTCCACCACCTCTGCCCAGAATTTTTGTCCTAACCCAACACCACTAAGCATGCTTCTTGCCCTTTCCATCAACATCTTGTTCATTCTTTCTGCAACTCCATTTTGTTGAGGTGTATATTGAGTAGTCCTTTTTGACAGAATTCTTCAAAATCTTTATTACAAAACTCTCCACCATTATCTGTCCTCAGCACCTTTATCTTCTTGTCTATCTGGTTTTCCACCAGAGCCTTAAATTATTTAAACCTATCAAAGACTTCAAATTTCTCCTCAAGGAAATATATCTATGTATTCCTTGAGAAGTCATCTACAAATGATACATAGTACACAGACTTACCCAGTGATGGAACCTTCACAGGTCCAAACACATCACTGTGCACAAGCTCTAATATATGTTTAGCCTCTTACCACTAAAGGGGAAACTCACCCGATTCTACTTCCCATATACACAATTTTCACAGAAATCAAAATCCAGAGAGCTATTACTCATACCTTCTACCATACCTTTACCACGAAGTATTCGAAGGACCTTCTCTTCAATATGTCCAAGCCATTGATGCCACAACATGGTCTTCTTTCCATAGACCACTAGATTTACTGCTCCATTTTCAGGAACCACAGAATTGTTTCACCCATCAACAACAGTGCTACCTTGCAGCTCGTACAGAGTTCTAGTATGAAATCCCTACATCAATACCAGTGCTCATCGAACCATCTTGCAGGTATCCTTATCGAACACTGTTTTTTCACCTGCATCATCCAGCTTACTTACAGAAATCAGATTTCTAGCTAATGCAGGAATATGCAGAACACTCAGAAGTGTTCTAACCCTTCCACCTTGCAACTTCAACTTTACTTTTTCATGACCAACGATTCTATCCTTCCTATCATCCCCTAAGAATACATCAACACCATTGTATTTATCATACTCGCAGAACCACTCTCTATGGGGAGTGAAGTCAAAGGATGCACTTGACTCAATCAACCATGCCTCATGATCTACATGTGTACTTGAAGAAGCCAGGTACACATCCCCACCTTCATCTGAGGTGGTTTTCGCCTCTGCAGAAGAAGCCTCATCAGATCCCTTTCCTTTGTCAGGAGCTTTAGATTTACAATCCCTTTTTTAGTGTCCTTCCTTTCCGCATTTCGAGCAAACCACCTTTATAGGTTTCCCTGGAGATTTAGATCTTTATCTAGATTTAAATCTCCCATTGGATGACTTATTTTTGTTTCTTTTCTGGGACCATCCTCGTACAGAAAAGGCATCACCATTCTGGCTCTCCATATTTTTCCATCTCATCTCCTCCGTTAGTAAGGATGAGACTATTTCATCAAATTGCAAGGCATTTTTATTGCTACCTATTGCAATACCCAGAATATCCCACGAATCTGGTAGAGAACACAACAAACTGATGCACTTAACTTCATCTAAAATTTTAATATCAACAAATACTAACTGAATTACCACAATATTAAATGCGTTCATATGTTTTGCCACTGAGTCTCCATCTTTCATCCTCAGGTTATACAACTTTTTTTGTAGGAATAGTTTATTCACCAGAGACTTAGATTGGTACAAAGTCCCTAACTTGTCCCACAAAGCCTTCGTCGTAGCTTCCCTTGATACATTCGACAATACTAAATCTAAGACACACAATCATATTATGCTCTTTGCCTTTTGATCCAACTTCTTCCATTCTTCATCAGACACTCCTATTGGTTTAGTACCTAGATCTACCACGATCCACTGATATTTATCCACCAACAGATCCTCCATCTTGAGTTTCCATAACTTAGAAATCTGACCATTAAATTTATCTATCTCTATCTTTCCACTGCTCACTATCTTCTTTCACCACCAGAATCGATCCTGTAGATCTCCCACTGAACAGGGTCTACCACAGGCCTGAGCGAAACCCCTCAGCAACAAAGGTGTCCCCTTGAAGCCAAAACAACTCTGATACCAAATCTAGGTTTTAACCTTGTATAGAAATTACCTGCATACGAATTCTAAAACACAGAAAATAGAAAATGCGAGAGCATAACACATAAAACACATATACAAAGAGATTTTCCCCTGGATCCCAAAACTAGGACTACCAGCTTGATTTTTCATTATATTCCTTTCAATGTTACAATACATATTTATACATGCCAAAGAATCCAATACCATGGACCGAAAACCATCGCATCCAAAACCATGGACCAGAAAACCATAGGTAGGTCCACCCAACCTAATATAGGGTCCAAAATTTGTTTTCCCTAGGCACTGCCTCAGACCCTGTAGAGGGGGGCTACCCACCCCCCTCAAACTCTCTGGACGGGGGGGCGGCCACCCCCCCTGTGACCCCCTCGTTGTGCAATCAGTGCAATGAAGGAGGGGCTCCACCCCCCCTCTAACCCCCTGGTTCACTACGTGGGTTAGTCGTGGAAAGAATATAACACAATCCAACACTAAAAAAATATCATAAAATTGCCACTATTTAGCTACAAGGGACTTCCATAAATTCTAGATTTGTGAACTAGTAAACTAATAGAAGTAGCTCAATGATGAACATAAATTTTTAAACATGTTCTAAGGATGCATCATTCTTGTGACTCTATAAATAACTTGAAAAATAATTAACTTTAATCATTTAACCAATATGACCTACACCAAAAGAAGCATGAATAGTAAATGTAGAATTAAGAAATGCAAGTGAAAAAGACATTCAAAGGAGATAAAGAAAGTGTATAAGAGGGATCTGGGGCTCCTGGGATGGCCAAGCCCAAATATACTCAAAGTACTATGAAGGAAGCCAAGCTTTAGGAGCTAAAAATGGCACCAAACTTCATTATTTGAATCAATCCAAGTACATCCTTATAGAAATGAAAGTGGAGTTGTTAAATAACAAGTTTTCTCCACAAGAAGACTAAGAAATACATGACCCTAGAGGAAAATTCGAGTTGGTACTGATAGAAATTGATGATTAATCATTCTCCTTGAAATAAGGCAACATTCCCTTCCAAAATCCCTAAAAAAGTTGATCTAGTTCCCAACGCTAAGAATTTGCATTAAATGACAGGGAAGACATTTTTAGATTTTCTCAATCATGGAGCTATAAAATTTGCAATTATCTTATAGTATCCTATTCATTTATTATACAATATTATCCCTCCTATAGTAGGGAGAAAGTCCCTAAATTATCTCATCCTCCAAATCTTCATAATCTGCCAAATATTCTCACAATATTCTACAAAAATAAATAATATTAGGCACATATATGCAATTATCTCTAAACCTTCCTAATGAACACATTATAGCTCAAAATATGTCATATAATGCAAAAAGAGAGGTTTAGTGTGCTAAAGGATGGTTAGATGGACCTTAAATTGTATTTAATTTAGAGACCATCATTTCATCCATAAGAGTTGAGTGCAACAAGAAGTTGACGGTATGCATTTTGCTTGAGTGGTGGATAGTAAGATTGAAACCTACTTCTTTCTTAACTATGAAACTAAAAATTATCTAAGAATTAACTCACCACCACTACTTCTATTTCAATCATCTACATCACCTTCACAATCAACATTAGTATGAATAATTAATGAAAAATATTTACCTATTGGGTAACAATCTATAGTCCATCGTGGCTTTGAGGTATATGAGAATTCTCTTAGCTACCAGAAGATGGATCTATCTGGGGGATGCTTGAAATGTTCCCAAAATACCAACTCCTGCATGACATCTAGTCTTGAGGCTATAAAATATAAGAGGATTCCTGTTGAAAATGCAACAAGAAAATCCTAATTTAATTTTGTCCTTGAATTAAATTGGGAATAAAATTGTAATTCCACATCTCATGACAGCTTGTATTAGTTAACTAAGTTAATTTGACTTAGTTGGCTCAGTTAATTCAAGTTGAGGGTCTGACTTGAGTCATGTAGAGTTTCTCCTACATTATAGGATCACTCGTTGAGTTTGTTTTGATTTCTAATTAATTACTTCAATATAACTGAGTTAAATCTAGTTAAACTAGTTCCAAGTATTGGAGGAACTAGTGGGAGGTCTAGTAGTGTGGTGTTGCCTACAATGTAGTGTGGTGCTGTGTACAATTATCAAACTGTAAATTTATTATTCACTCATAAGTAAGTCATGCATGTCAGATTTGAGAATTACCTAGTTGATATTCGAGTTTAGGGACAATGTACTATCAATTGTATAATAATATGAATTGTAGAAGTGGTGCATGGAGTCAGAGGAAGGCCTATGAGGATTTCACAATTCCAATTGAGGAATTCCCATAATTAATAAGGGGATAATTCCAAAGGAAATAGCACAAGGAAATAGGGACTTGGGGAAGCATAAAATTGGTTAAGTATTAGTCTGGGCATGTATAGGAAGTAGTGAGACAGATAGAGATAGTGTAAAGGATGCTCGGGCTTGAGAAAAGCATTGTAATATTCTCATATATTTTCACTAATGGAATATAAATATAATAGGGGTTTTTAGCTATGGATTTACACGAGAAATAATTGAGTAATGTGTTGATTGAATTCTTTCTCTTATATGCTTTGTGATTTCGTGATCGTATAATTGTTCCTGCTGATGAGTAGATTAGATTCATGTCTATTATTTTAGTAAATTAAAATTAATAGTTGAATCTATAAGGAATTTCTACATGGTATTCGGAGCATAAATCACTCTAGAAGAGGAGAATATGATTTTTTATTTTGCAGGTTAAATCAAATTTCCAGTATCACTTCAGAGCTATTAGGATGTAATTCTACGAATTGAGACTCGAATTTCCCTTAAGGGTAGTTGGAACTAAATTGGTTGGAAGGAAAATATGGAGGAAGTTTTGGAAGACAATGAGCTTAAGTAATTCATAGACAAAGATATTCCTAAGCCTCAAGTAGTTGATGTTCAAGATCTAGTAGAGTGGAGAAAATGTGTTGCAAATGTGATAAGGATTATCCTGGAAGGAGTTCGAGATCATATTGTCTCGAACCTCCATGGTAAGGAGACTCCATATGCAATGTGGAAGGCCTTGACAAACCTGTTTCAAAATAGTAGTGACCATATGAAGATGGCACTGAAGGAAAAGCTAGGGAAATTCAAGATGGAGAAGGGAGACACAATACTAATGTACTTGACCAAGTTCACCCAATGTTGAGATGAGCTTGGAAGTGTTTTTTTTATAGTTGCTTAAGATGATGTAGTATACCTATCACTTCTAGGCCTTCCCAAGAGCTGACACAACTACTAGGACTCAGTAAACGGGAGGTAGAAGCTACCAGAGTGGGAGAATTTGTGGTCTGACTTGGTGCAAGAAGAGATTCAGAAGAACAACAGAGATGGATCCTCATCCAAGCATGATGATGAGGAGAATTGTGCCTTGGATGGAAAGGCGAAGAGAAAGGGAAAGGGAAGTCTAGTTCTCCTCTCACATTAAAATATGTCATGTATGTTCTAAGTTTGAAGAATAATTTGGTTTTAGTTTCCATGTCAAAGGATCGTGGCTACGATGTCATATTTAGCAATGGAAATGATTTCCTTCGTCAAAAGACCTCAAGAAAATTGAAGTGGATTGGGTTTCAGGTGAAGAACCTCTAAAAATTGGATGTAGAATATTGTTTTGATTTGAGCACAAAAGCAGAGAAGGTGCAAAGATGAGACATCATTGAGTTGTGGCATAGAATATTGGTCCACTTGCACCATGAAGCCTTGAAGATCATGCAGTAAATTTCTACAGGACTTCCCAAGTGTACACTAGAGTAGAGAGACACATGCAAAGGGTGTACATTGGGGAAGTACACCAAAGCTACCTTTCATGATAAGGACAATTGAGCACAAGCAATCCTTGAAAGAGTTCACTCAGATGTGTGTGGACCATTCTCGACAACATCCATGGCCAAGCACAAGTATTATGTAATATTTGTAGATAATTTTTCTTGTTAGTGTTCGAGAAGAAAGGTCAAATGTTTGCTAAATTTTGTGAATTTAAAGCACTTGTTGAGAAAAACACTAGTAGGAAATTTAAATATCTCAGGAGCGATAATGGTGGAGAAAATGTGTCGAATGAATTTAAGAAATTACGTGCATGAGAAGGCATTCGATGAGAGTTAATAGCACCCCATAAACCATAGTAGAATGGGGTGGATGAAAGAAAGAACATAGGTATTTTGGGAGCTTCATGTGTGATGTTACATGATCATGGCTTACCATTTCACTTGTGAGTTGAAGCATGCAACAAAGTTGTATATGTGCAGAGCATGATTCCTCATCGGATTCTCGGGATGCGTACACCAAAAGAAGCTTTTTCAGGTAAGAAACCAAATGTGGCACACTTCAGGATCTTTGATTCATCAGTTTACTATCATGTTACCAAGGATGCACAAAAAATTCTAGAGCCAACAGTTGAGTTGGGCATATTTGTGGGGTGCACTGATAAACCTCACAACTATCGGGCGTACCTACCATCTCATAGGATGATAGTAGTTCATAGAGATGTGAAGTTTGATGAAGAGAAGGCCATGAGATGTTCCCTTGAGAGGGAGCTTCAGTTGCATGGAGATGCGGAGCTTTTAGCTCCAAAGGAGGAACATTAGAATGATGTGGAGCAACCACATGCAGAGGAGCAGAGAGTGGAAGAAGCCACTCATGGAAAGACATTGATAGATGGAAGGAAATGTACCAGAGAGGATAATAGATTTATGCATGATGCTAGAGAGAATGTGGGAGCACTCACATCACAACATAGGCTGAGGAGATCACTGAATCAGTACACTAGATACATGGCTCTAATGAGTGCGAATGTAGAGATTAAGTCATTCTTATTCAAGGAAGCAATGAAAAAGCTATTATGGGTTGATGTCGTCGTTGAGGAGTATGAATCCATTATTGGAAGAAGTGTTTGGGAAGTGGTCCCAAGACCAATAGCCAAGTTAGTGGTGAGTTCCATATGTCTTTACAAGGTAAAGCAAGCAGTAGATGGTAGTGTG
Organism: Pinus taeda; assembly: GCA_000404065.3. NCBI lineage: Eukaryota > Viridiplantae > Streptophyta > Pinopsida > Pinales > Pinaceae > Pinus > Pinus taeda. The sequence continues at coordinate 71,368 of APFE030300157.1, forward strand.
GAGAAACACAAGGCCATATTTGTGGCCAGAGGGTTCTTTGAGGTGGAGGGAATTGATTATGAAGAGACCTTTGCTCTAGTAGCAAGGTAATCTTCAATTAGATTTATTCTAGCACTTTCAGCACAGATGGGATGGAAGATACATTATATGGATGTGAAGACAAAATTCCTCAACGGTGTGATTGAGGAAGAGTTGTACATTGAGTAGATGGAAGGATTTGAGACCTTCAACAGAGAGTCGCATGTGTGCAGACTCAAGCAAGTGTTGTATGGATTGAAACAAGCACCCTGTACTTGGTACACTAGGATTGATATCTATTTCACCAAGTCAGGCTTCACCAAAAGTGAAGCAGATGCAAACATTTAGCATATTATGGTTCAAGGTAAATTCTTGGCTATATTATTATATGTCAACAATTTAATTCTAATAGGTGATGAGACGCTAGTAAAATCTTGCAAGAGAATTTGAGATGAAGGACTTAGGGCTCATGCTTTATTTCCTTGGTATGGAAGTATGGAAAGGATATGAAGAATTGCTTGTCTCTCAGGGAAATTATGCCAACGAGATATTGAAAAGGTTCCAGTTGGAGAGCAGCGAAACCACAAAGACTCCTCTAGCAGGAAATCAGAGGAAGGAAGATTCTACTTCAGGTGAAGTAGTGGAGGCTACTATATACAGGAATCTTGTGGGTTCACTTATGTTTTTGGTGAATAGATGACCGAACATATGTTTTGCAGTTAACCATGTTAGTGAAGCAATGGTAAATCCAACCAAAATTTATTGGAAGGAAGCTAAACATGTGTTGAGAGACCTCAAAGGCACCATTGAGTTTGGTATTTGGTACAGACGGACAAAAAGAGAGTGAAGCTTAAAGTATTCATAGATGTAGATTGGGTAGGGAGTCCATCTGAAAAGAAGAGCACATCAGGGGGAACATCCAGTATTGGTTCAATGATAGTTTCTTGCTACAATAGGAAGCAAAGATCAATTTCACTTAGTTTGGCAGAAGTAGAGTACGTGACTACTAGTCAAGAAAATTGTGAAGCTCTCTAGATGAGGAAGATCCTTGTTGGGTTATTTGGTCCTACAGTGATTTACTATGACAATCATAGTTGTATCAAAATCTTTGAGAATCTATTTTTTCATGATCGATCCAAGCATATCGACATCCAGTATCACATGTCAGGGTCCATATTATAGGAATCTTAGTAATTTCAATATTTCTATTCTTTTGAGGTCAGTTTGTAAATTTTAGTTTTAATTTAATGAGTATTATGGTTTAAAGAGGTCTTTTCTGAATCAGAGATTTAGATTTGGATTGAGTGTCATGTAAAGTTTTTAAGTCAAAGGGTTATATTTTCCAAAATCCAAAATGTAATGTCATGAAGGATCATCATTAAAAGGGTAATCATAAGAGGTCATTGGTCACCATGAGTTAGGTCATGATTATTAAAAGGTCATGTCATGAAATATTTTATTCATCATGATTTAGTTACCTAATTCATGTTAGTTATGGGAATTAGTTATGGTCATTCATGTCATGTTGCCATTATTTCGAGAAAACCACTTATCAATTATTTCACATTTAGAAGTTGGTCATCATTACTTCAAAATAATCTTTGAAGTGTATGTGATCCAGGTGGATGTTGGTGGCCACCCACCTATCCCTTTTGGACCCCCAACAAATGTCTCTTTCAGTTTCAGTTTCCGTAATTGTAACACAATTTACTATTTTTAGCAGTTTTTTCGGGTCCTGAACTTCTGGAGCCGTTTTGAGGCCCTAAACGACGTTTTTTTGGGGAATCTGGGGGCAACATGGGTCCATGGACTGATGTTGGCCTTCCCAAAGTGGTAGTTCTCGGATAGATGTTTCTAACGAGCTATCATACGCGTCAAACAAATATCGTATGCCAAAGTTACGACCCCGGGAAATTGATGTACCAATTTACCCAAAACGGGGC